>JBCEWC010000901.1:0-47410 GCA_038996855.1 Solanum aculeatissimum | reverse complement strand
AGTTGGAAAAGGAGTTTAATAGAGTATCTATAAATAGGGTCTCAATGTAATAATGTAGACAACAATTCAATAATATTCTCCTATATTTTTCACAGAAACATTGAAGAAAAGCATAAGTATGGGACAAAGAAAAATCTTTAATACAAGTCAGAATAAGCAGTTGGAGAAAGGATAGCAGTTTTAGTGCCCGTTTGGATAGGCATATTTTAGGTACTTCAAGCAGTTTTAAGTGTTTGGGTAAAGTTAAAAAGTGCTTGTAAGCACTTATTTTAAAAGCCAAAATAACAAAAATAAACCAAAAGCCATAAGTGAGAAATTCTAACTTATCATTGTTGGCTTGTAAGTCATTAGCCAAAAGCCAATCCAAACAGGCCCTAATGGACATCCACTGAGCAAGCAAAAGTAGGAAATGTGGAGTCCAATTAGAAATATTACAAATAAGGATAACTGTTGTTAAACAGGTGTTCCTTCCCACCTGACTATTCTATTGAAATCTTGAAGCATTCTAAGGAAGAGTAGCAAAAGAGAGGATCAACATTCTCTAATTTATCTCAGAGTCTGTCCTTGCATTTCTTGATACAATGAACTCCAGATGAATTCATGACACCTTTCAGAAGCACTTTTGATGGAGGAGAATTCAAGAACTAGGAGATTGCTCTATCGCACTCTGAAGTCTTTACTTGGGCATCTAATAGACCAATTCATCCAAATATTTTGTTGCACCTGCTCAAAGCCACATTCTTTGGCACAATATTCATTTATTATATCATATGGCTCTTTGTTTGTTGCTCAAATTCTCGAGAAATGTTCCCGCACCTGTGTAAAATGCACTAATTTGGAGGATCCGACATGCACCGGTCGACATTTTTGAAGAGGTAGAGCAATATAGGCTTTTAGGTTAATTTGAAGTTTAGTCCCTAAATCATAGTCCAAACAGTTAATCAACATAGACACACAATCCTTCTATAATGACCCTGAAGGTCATTTTGGTATTTTTGGAATTTATTTTTACCATTTTACCCCTCCCGACAGTTGCCCTGAGTGCTATTTGATAGGTTGTGAAAGTTGAGTTTTGAAAATTTGGTGAAAACTTGAGTTTTTGCTAAAGAATTGAGTTTAAAGGCTTAAGTTGCTTAATTTTAAATTTCGGAGTCATTTGGAGCTTCGAGACGGTTCAATCAGTTCCGAAATGTGAAAATTGGTCTAGGAGAGTTGTCGGAATCAGATCTAGAGTTGCTATGAGGATTTGAGGTCCGAAGTTGAAAATTTAGTTGAAATTTGAAAGAAGTTTGACTTTGGTCAACGTTTTGAGTTCAGGTGCTTGGGTTGGATTTCTGATGGTTCCATTGAATTCGGGAGGCGATTTTAGCTCTACAACGAGCATTGGTATAATTTTTGGGTGTTCCGATTTAGTTTTGATATTTCTAGTGCCTAAGTTGTCCTAGTTGCGACTAATTGGATTCCGAGTCAAAGAGACCTCAAATTCGATTTTCGATGATTCCATTGAATTCGGAACATTGGCTTTAGTAGGGATGCATATACAGTTTACGTGTATAGGATTCTGAATGAATCCCGAGGGTTCACTCCATGATTTTATGCTTTATGAGAACTGATGATGTCTGGTACCCATGTTTCTTCTCTGCGTTCACAGTGGCAAAATGATTGGACCTCCGTGTTCGCAGCACTGGACTCGCGTTCATAGAGAGAGAGATAGTTTGACCTCCGCATTCGTGGCACTAGGTCCGCATTTGCAGAGGGTTAGTGGGATTAGCCTCCACATTCACGGAGGACAATATTTTGTGAACAGTAACAGTTTCTAAAATGTGGGGGTTTAGGCCATTTTCTCTATTTTTGGACTTTGGGAGCTTGGGTTGGAAGATTTTCAAGTGGATTTTCATGAGGATTCTTTTGGGTAAGCTATTTTGAACAAAAATCTTCATTCCCTATTAATTATTTCTTATTTTTAACATCAAATTTGGAATTTTTGAATTGGAAATTGGGTTTTTTTTTGTTCATGAACTTGAGTTTACAAAAATGGTGACCAAGGAGTGATTTCAACTCAAACGGTTTTCTCCTATAGCTTCCTAATACTTTGAAGAACATTTTCAAGTAATAATTTTTAGATTTCAACACCATTTTTGGGTATTGAATTTTTAGACCGTTTTGCCCCTTTTTTCCCAAATTTCATTATTTTGGCATCGTTAGACTTAGAATTTGTTTGTGAATCACTATGTGAATACATTGTGGTGTGTTGGATACGAATCAAAAAGGAAATGCTCTATTATTGGATTGACTTTTTGACTTTATCGAGGCAAGTGGATTCCTAAACTTTGTTGAGTTTAATTGAACCTTGTATCTTTTATCTTTGTGTGTTGGGGAGTAATGGGGATTCAAAAATGGATGAATTATTCATGTAAAGACTTAATAAAAGAGATGGGGTAATAAAATGGTCATGTGCTAGTATGTGAAACTCGATTTATGATTCGGTATCGACTTGTTGATGTTTTGAGTACTGAGAAACATTGGTTGATGATATTGATCCTTACTAAGTTGCTCGGACTCGGGTACGGGTGTCCGATACTAGTGCGGATCTAGAGGTCGAATTCTTCGTGATCTAATTTTTAAGATTTGGGGATATGGATCCATGTATGGATATGGGTGCGGGAATTCGCCTAAAAACAATCAACATATCTAAAAATAGAGTGATAAAACCTAAATTAAGAGATATTATGTGGAGAACTTGAAGAGAATCCTGAAAGGAGATTAAAGAAAAAGGGGTGACATAGAAATTTCTATATAAAAGGTATTCCATTTTCTTCAATTTCACATTAGTTTTTGTATTGATTACAGAAATCATTTAACCGTCCAAACTTTCCCCATCGATTTTGGTCAAAGTACCCGAAACGGGTTGACCAAATTGGACACGGATTCCACACCCACACCCATGTCGTGTCGACACTGGTGCGACACCAAAAGTGAAGAGTCCGAGCAACTTAGGATCCTTATATTGAGTTGATTGATTATGTGATCCTCATTGATGAGAATTGTGATTTGTAATATTGACTCAAATGTTGAGTAAAGATGAATGCTAATAGTTGAAGTAATTATTGAAGCATTATAAATGCGATAGTGATATATAAGTGTCATGCAATCTCGATATTGTTGTGAAATTGTTGGTGAATACTACTGAAAACATTGGTTCTTTGATGAATAGTCTTGAATGATGATGATAAATTGTTTATTGAGAACTAGAGAAAACAATGTGATACTATCATTAAATGACTCGATTGATGATGATTTTATTATTGAGATAATAATGAGTTTGATTGAAAACAAATATTGCTATGAAATTGTGAAATAACTTTGATGATATTGATAATACATTGTGAAAGAATCTTGATGAAGAATGTGACTCGTTGTTAAAGAGTCTTGATTGAGAACGATATGTTGATTATAAAAGAAATTGAATAATGAGGTTGAGTCTATTATTGAAGAACTTGATCGATGATAACGATGTGACCATTGAAGTAATGATGGTGGTGATTAACTTGAATGATGATTATATGAAACGGGTGGACTCTTGTGTATACTCGGATACCCTTTGAAAGTGCTTATTTGTGTTGAATTATGATATGAAATGAGTTCTACTATTGGTAAAAGTCGAAGAAAAATGATTCCAGCTAAATATTTGGGGTCAGGCCACATGCTCCGTGGTAGGTTTGAAACACTTGATGACATACAAGGATCAAGCCACACGTTCTATGGCTAGAGATACTTGATTATGAGGGGTCGATCCACACATTCAGTGGCATATGATGTAAACAATTTGAAGGATCGGGTCTCACGCTCCAGGATAGGTACATGGACAGATATGTCCCTCATGGGTTCCAGTCTGATCACATCAGTGGGTGTGTATCGTAGGACAGACATGCATTATGATTACTTGACATAGCATTGTATTATTTGCACTTCATTATATTCCATTTCATTTCATTGTATCAATGTGGATACTTATATGAAGAGTGACTTGATGGTTCATTTTGTACTTGTAAATTGTTGAAAACAATCTATTGGATATGTTATACTTGGATTGTGGTTACGTGTATATATATTGTGTATGCTAGCTTTCCCAGTGCAGGTTGTAGTTCTGAAAGTTCGGTTGGGGTGAAAGGAGCCCCCATGTTCTTTATTCTCTACATGTGTTTAGACCTTCTTGCTGAGTACTGCGTTGTTTGATACTCACCCTTGCTTCTACACTTGTGTGTAGTTGTGAACCTGATTTCGGTTGAGACTTCTTTCTCATTTTGGACCAACCTTTGAGACAGTCTAAGAGGTTGCATCTAGTCCATTTCAGTGAATCCTTCAGACTTCTATTTACCTACCGTTTTTGTTCTATTTGAGGATTTCAGACATTTGAGACTTGTATATTTTTCTTTTGAGTTTAATTGCAGTGTCTTGGATTGGTTTTAGAATATGGATCCCTTTTTCCCTGTTGCTTATCTATATACACATTTAGACTGTTACTTCCGCTTTATCTTTCGCATTATTGTGTTATATCCGATTTAGGTTGATTTGCCTTGGTGGATTATGGCAAGTGTCATCACACCTGATTTCGGATTGTGACACATTCCCTTCTCATACTAACAATTGTAGTATTATTCGGGGAGTTTTTGTCCTTCGATGTCACTTATCATTTGTTGTTTCTTGCACTTCGATTATTATATTATTTTGTTGTAGTTACATTTCCTTTTTTCAAAATGCTATGAAATGTTTTCTATAGTATTTATTCATGACTTCTTCACTCCTATTCTTTCTTTTTTCCTACAAGCTTTGAATATTTTTCCTTGAGCCAAGTGTCTATCAGAAACAACCTCTTTACCTCCCAAGTGGTAAAGTCTGCGTACGGTACCCTCCCCAAACCCTACTTGTGGGATCACACTAGATATATTGTTGTTATTGTTGCTATTGTACACTCTTACCCTTTTCGGTATAAAAATGAAATCCTTTTGGCATTATCAGCAACGTGGAAATAGCTCTTTTGGGTCTGGTATACGTTTTTGGAGAGTAGTTGTCAACCTTTTTTTTTTTTTGAAAAGGGTAATCAATTTACTCCTGCTCTATTGCAAACAAAACTATTAACCTAATTAGTGTGAAACAGCCATTGCAGCATTGCCCCCTTCCCCTCTTCCATGAAACAAAGAAATAAATTTAAACTCAAAACCTTCAGTTTCCACCCTTTACCCCTTACCCTCTTCCATGCAAACTCCTCCTGACCCCTACACCTTTTCCCTTGAACACCACACCCATTTCCTCAAATTTCTATGCTCCTTTGCTCTGTAAGATTTGGTCAGAATTGATTGTTGAGCAGTGTGAGTTGGTAAAACATACATTCAAAGTATTACCAATCCAATTTTCTGAATTTACAGCATTAAAACTCCAACCACACAGGCAGCAGATTCAGCCATATGAAAATGAAAAAGCTATGTACGCAAAACAGAAGATAATCACTTTATCAGGCAAATTACTTTATCAATAAAAATAAGCAAATCTAGAAGAGAAGGTGTAAGATCAAATTTGTCACAGTTCCTTACCACTACTTTGGCTCTTGTAATTGATTTGGTTTTAGAATCAATAACGTATATTTCTTCAAAATCAAGAACAAATTCTGGATCATCTGCCCTGCGATTCCTGTAGTGCTTTGTCAAGAATACCTGCAACAGAAGCACTCTGATTATACAGCCCATAAAATCCAAGATTAAACGTTTCTTACCTTCCTATTCAAATGAACAGAGCCTTCATACCAGTCAAGAAGAAATGTTTTGGATTAAGTACTTGAACGTCATAGTTGTGTGATACAACCATACAAATTTTGGTGACTTTTTTTCAGGATACATGGATGGAGTACTAGACATTGGTACTTAAGGCTTAAAAACCAAAAATTCCGACCTAAGAATAAGTGGGAAGACTTGAGTAAAGGCAAAAATAAAGAAAAAAAAAACTAAAAGTGCCTTCCCTGAACTTTTTCCTTTCTTGTTTTCTTATGTCTCAATGGAAGCTCATTTCCATAGTCCAGCTTGCATTTTACATTACAATTAATACTACTTTACAAGCTTCATATCTTTAGAAAAATAAACTTGCATAAACAGCATATGACAGAACAAATGTCTAATCAGTTGAAACAGAAGACATCAATACCTTCATAATCTCCCTCTCGGATTTATACATGGGATCTCTAGGCGCATCAATGGGAGGCTCTGTCACATTGTAGCACCCATAGTCACTCATTGCACACCGGATATACTGCATGAAAAAACATATTGTTGATCAAGAAATCACTTAATCACACTAAATCTATTGTAAGTTGAATCATAAGTACTCAAAAGTAAGTCATACAGCATGTACAATCATAAACATATAAATACTACACCTTCTGAGGCATTGGTGCAAGAACTCTGGGAATGGCATATATATCAGTATCTGGTGGCGTAACATACATCTGCATAACAAATAAAAAATAATACTTCATTAGCTAGCACATACATTGTGAAAACGGTAACTAACATTCAAATTTCACTATCTGAATTCCCCTACACCCCAAATTTGGGTATAATGACCTTTTCATTTGCTGACCAACTCATGTTGAACATACATGGATGCGGTAGTACTAGGTGCAGTCCTTCAAATTGCTCTAAGGGGTCGTTGGGTTGGGAACAACTTATTTAGGGATTAATTATCCCATGATAAGTTATTCCACCAAGTATATGGAATAACTTATCACATCACTAAGGTATAAATGGTGGGACAGACCCACGATAAGTTATTCCACATGTATATGGAATAACTTATCCCATTAGTAAGGTATAAATGGTGGAACAAATAATCCAAGGAATATTTAATACCTCAAACCAAATGCCGGAAAAAAAAATCCTACATTTTACCCCGAAATTATTATACCTTATACCTTACACCAAATGACTCCTAAAAACTTTATCAAATTTGCTATCCAACCAGGATATCAATTGCCATACCAAATACACACCCATATTTGAGTCCAGGTAATATGGAAAGACAAAACCCCTACTTATTTTTAAAAGAACAGATCTGAGGGTATAATCCACCAGAGAGCCTGTCCAATCACAAGCACAGATTTAGTATCAAGGTAATCATGCTCATCAAGACTGGAGCAGATTGGAACCAAATTTTGAAGCTATTATTCTAATAGTAATCAACAGTATATTATTCCCCGGACTCGTCATCCCTTTGGACAACCCTGAAAACCATTTATCAAGACAGAAATCAATAAAGTGTTTACATCAACATGCATTTTGAACACGGAAAAACTTATGTGCATATAGAGTGAATATAGCCAATATATCACTAGACAAAGCGCTTAAATGCATTTATCTTATCCACAAAAAGAAACCAAATCATGCAATTTTCAATATACAAATGTGCAGAATCTAGTACTAACAGCAAGACTCCCAGCAGACCAAAAGAGAGGCAGAGACTCAGAATTCAACCTCACGAAAATCATAAACATCGTTATCAGGATCAGGAGGTTTACGAATGAAGAAATCACAATCTAAAAGGCAAATTTTATGAAATTCCTCCTCATTAATCCTATAATCCACAATTTTCTCCGAGTCCCATCCTTGAGTAAACACAAAGCTACTGCTATTCACCATCGCAATGTCATCATCACCCCTAGCAACAGCTAAAGAAGCAGCACCACCACCACCTAAGAGGGTATCATAGTCAACATCAAAGTCTTTCTTGTTGTCTGCTTCTTCCACTTCATCCTCATCCATGTCATAGTCATCTGTACCTCCGCTGTCAGCATCTCCGTCATCGGCGAACACCCTGAAATCCTGTCTTTTTGAGCTTAACCTTTGTTTAACGAAAATGGGGTTGTTGGAAATTGACTTAGCGAATGAAATAGTGAAAAGGGTCGGTGTAGAAAGTGAAGAAGGTGCCGTTGAGAAGGTTGAAAGCTTTACCGGAAGCGGGAAGAGGAGAGCAGAGCTCATGGTTGTTCAGTGAGAGAAAGAGTGAAGTGTGGAGTGGATTAGATTTGTACTTTTGGTTACTCATATTTTGGTCCCTTTACTCTCGTGGATTTGATACTTATTCCCCTTGAAACAATGCTTACATTGCGAGCCTATTTGGAAAGCAATCATGTAATTGAAATTTAATATAATTGAGTATAATTATATTTTTTGATCTGTTTGATATTTAAATAATTATTTGACAAGACAAGTTTTGAGTGTAATTAAAGAAGTGCAATTTTATATTTATCAATTTTTAAGAGGTGCGAAAGATTGGATTTAGGGGTTAAACGGAGGAGTAGAGGTAGATCAAAGAAGTATTGGGGAAGTGATCAGACAAGATATGGCGACACTTGATCTCACCGAGGACATGACCTTAGATAGAAAAGAGTGGAGGGTGCGTATTAGAGTAGCAGACTTGTAGGGATAGATTAGTAGGTTTAGTTTGGTCTTTATTATCATGTAGTGTCATTATCCGTCTTATATTTATAAAATTTATTGTATCTACCTTCTATCATTTCGTTCTTCCTTATTTTTCTTTTTCCTTCTTTGTTTTCGTATCTAGTTTATTCTGCTTATAGGTTTTTGAGATGAGGCTTCTCCGGAAACAGCCTCTTTACCTCTATGAGGTAGTAGTAAGGTTTGCGTACATTTTTACCCTCCCCAGACCCTACTTGGGGGATTCCACTGAGTATGTTGTTGTTGTAATTTCCAAGAGGGTAAGAAATTGGTGTAATTACATCATGTAATTACATGAAACTTTTTAAAATTCTTCTTAATTTTTACTTTTGCATATGATTTCATGTAACTTTTCATATTTATTTTTTATTCTAGTTTATTTTTCATTAGCATAATGTTGTTAGCATTCTAATTTTTAAACTAAAGTAGAATTTATTGTCAAATAAGATTATAACGTTACGTTTTTCTTTTCTTTAATATTACTAACATTTATAATATTAACATTTTTGTCAAAAATATATTTTTTAATGTTTATTGAAATTCTGTATTTTTAGCTTTATGATTAATTTAATTAAAATATACTAATTTGAAAAATATAAATAAGCTTTTTAATGATATTAGTTAGAAATATATTTTAAGTTGAGGGTCTTCAAGAAATAGTCTCTCTATCTCTATGAGGTAGTTGTAAGGTATATATATATTTTACCCTCCCCAGACCCTACTTGTGGAATTTCACTGGGTATGATGTTGTTGTTGTTAGAAATATAATACTAATTAATATATTTTCAAAAGATAATTTATATCTTAAATACTTAATTTAATATTATTTATAAATATTCGTATTTCTTAAAATATAATTTTTTCATTTTAGATAATTAATTTTTATTTTTAAATTTTAATATAATCTTGTAATTACACTCGTGCAACCAAACAACATACATGTAATTACAGTGTAATTACATTGTGGCAAACAAACATGTCAGAGTAATTACTATGTTGTGTAATTAGTAGGGTGGTAATTACTAGCTTAGTAATTACACCAATTCCAAGTATGTAAGGCTAACTTAAACTTGGGGTTTGTTCCCCCATGTGCCCCTACTGGTGGTGATAACAAGATTTAGAATGTATTGTGTGACACTCTATAACTCTATTTTTACATGTACCTATATTTCAAGCCTCATTTTTATATGTGAGAAGTGTATCAGGATCATAAGAGACCTCTAGTACTTAACCAAGTTCAAAACTTTCCTATAAATTGAGTTTCCAGTGTTAGATTATGCAAGAGTCAATTTTAAATGACCATAACTCTTAGCACAAAGAGAATTATATGTCCCATGACCAACCAAACGAATGGTCTTTGAATTAACTTTCTAACGCTACTGATGTCACCTCATTTGGAGTTTGGAGTCAAATGTTATGGTCGTTTTACTGAAGACTGTCAAAGCAGAGTCCAATTACGAGATGACTTACGGGCCGTAATTTTTGACACCCAATTTTGGCTCTTCATATTTAATTAATTAAGCTTCTGTAAATAATTTTTAAAAGAAAAAATTAAAAAAGAAAATTGAAAAAATTGTGAATTTTTTTTCTATTCTATTTTATTTATTATTATTATTATTTGATAAATTATCTCATTTTTATTTGGAAAATTATTTTACAAAGATTGTTTCTTATAAAATTTAAATATAAAAAATTTGAATATTTACTACTTGTTTTGCCATTTTTTGAGAATTTTACATCAAATAAATATTTTTTTTTAAATGTCGGAGGAATTTTTGATTAATTCAAATTTCTGTTGTTGGAAATAAACATATGCATTTTTTTTATAATGATTCAAAATTAGGAAGCTTAATTAATTAATTAGTTACCAATTCATGTCAATTTTATCTTTAAAAGGATCAACTTTTGTCAAATAAATTAAATTTGTAAAATAATTATTTTCAATCTATTTAATCATTGTTGTTTAATAAATAATTTAGTTATATTTTAAAAAGATTATTTGAGCAAAAACAGGTCAATCCAAGTCCCCTAAAATTATCCAATCTGTCTGCGCCACGTAGGCAAACACATGAATTGTGTTTATTCATTTCTAATCTCAACCTTTCAATTTGATCTAATGATTTTAATTTATTTAATTCAATTTTTTTATCCTTTATATATATATATATATATGTGTATATATATATATATGTGTATATATATATATAATATTTTATTATTATTAAATTAGTAATTTTTAGGTCTTGATTTAATCAACAAATTTTTTTCTAAAAATTCCAAAAGAAAAGAAGTCACACGGCCTGGTTCATCTCTTGCACACCTACGCCCCTTTTATCCCTTTCTCCAGTAAAAATTTAGAGACTCGTATCTTCGTTCTCTTCTTTCGTGCCTTCTCCAGAAATTTCGGCCATTACTATCACCACCGACTTCCTATCATCACCAGCCAAATTTTCACTCTAACTATTGGTCAAAATCAAAAGAGAAGATAATATTTGAGAGATTTTTCAGCTTTCCTCACCTTTTCCCTGTCTTGCCTCAGAAATTGTCTCAATTTGAATTCAAATTTGTGTTTTTCGAGTTCGAATTTGCCTATAAATTGCTATACTTCTCAGTCTTGAGAGAGGACATTGGGTAGATACATCCAGAATCAATCAGAAAAAGCAATTGCAAATTCCCAGTTCAAATATCCAATTTTGAAAATTATTTGGTCCTTTCGTTTTCAGTTTCGAAAAAGTTCAAAGTTGAAATCTTTGACGTCAGAACCCCTGTTTGCTGCTCCATAGAAGGTAATTCTCTTCCGTTTTAATTTCGTCGTTCACTCCTTTGTTCTGTAGTTTAATTTTTGCGTATTGATTCAATCAGTTGTTCATTCTTCTGTTTCTATTTTCGTACGGGATGTCATGTGCTTAGTCTAGCTTTGTTGAGTAGTTAAGGATCCTGGATGTTCTCTCTATTGTCTTATTTTGGCTGAAAGTATGGTGCAAGTTTTATCCTAATGATCCTCTAATTTTATCCTTTGAATCAATTGACTGTCGGCCCATGAGTTTTTGAGTGTTTAGAGGTTATGACGCTTCAGTTTAGATTGATATAACAGTTGCTCTAATGATTCAGTAATATATATTCTACTTGACGATTCGAATGTTTTTGGTTCATCGTTACTTTGTAATTTAATCTAGTGCTAGTTGATTTCTCCCTGTTGATACCCTTCCCATTTCGAAATACTCAGTTTGAGGGTCGAGTAAAAAATCAAGCAGTGATGTTTAGACCTATCCTCTGTCTTTCTCTTTTAGCAAATCACAGCGCAGTGTATCGGTGCCACCTGTCTTCTCTCTGATTTAGGAATTCTGATTTTATTTAAATATGAGAGCTATAACTTCACATCCTGTTAAGGGGTAAAACCCACAGATGTTCACATTGCTAATATAAGCTCGAGTTAGAATCTGCCTAAAGAATATAAGATCTGCTTATATTACTGATTTTGAGTTCTAAAATGTGATCTCTGTATATTGTTCTTGTTACTGTCATAAAGGAATGTTAAGCATCTTGATCTTTGCTCTTCTCCATTGTTTTGAGTTTAATTCTCACTTCATTTTGTATAATATGAATCTATTTAATCTCTCTATGATTAGGAGGTCGAAGCTACTGTGTGTTTTGCAACAAACCTCCATCTAGAGACTGGTTTGTCCCCAGCTATGATATTCTTATTTCTCTTGATTTTGAAAAGTGACAATGCATCTCTTGATTTTGAAAAGTGACAATGCATCCTTTATGTTAAGCTTTGGTGCTGTTTTGATAAGATCTTGACTCAATCACTCGTTTGTATCTATTTCTGGATTGATCTGCTCAAAATTTTCTGGTTTTAATCAACACTTTTTTTCTCAACCTTAAAGCTCATGGTTAGGTATTTTTATTTTCAACACCGAGTGAGCAGTAATCTTCCTGTGATTTAATTCTAAGTTGCATAATGTAGTTTGTTTTAAGTTCGTAGCTATTTTAAATATCAAGCCTAGCCTAGTCTTTTGTAATCTGTGTAATGAACATTTATTGATTTAGTAGCCCTATCTTTACAAAATCTGTTTCACATTTTCAATATTTAGCTTTAGTCTTTCCATCTTCTTATTTTATGCTTCAATCCTCTTAGGTTTAGCTTGCTGATACATTACTATCACATCTAAGTTCATGAATAGTTGTAAATCAGGAATCCTTCTCCTTCTCTGTTTGAAAATAAATAAATCCATAGTAATTCGAGTGTGAACTTTTCAAGAAGATACAAAATCTATGTATACTGCTGAACTAATTTTCACTGTCAACCTATATTTAGATTGACATGTTTCACTTTAGATTTCTTACCTCCTTTATGGAATCCGCTGGTTGTTCAATCTTATGTCAAAGCCTTGATATTATTCTGTAGAAATAAGGGATACCTATGAGATATAGTCCTTAAGATTCTTTTAAGAACACTATGTTGTTGCACCTCACTTCAAAGCGACTCTATTTTGATACTTGAACCTTCTTTCAGAAATTTAGAACACTCAAGTACGCTATTAGATTTATTATTTACTGTTGAGATTATGGAATGATGATGTATACTTTTTTTGATCTCGCATATCAGTTTGTGTGGCTGAGAAATAGTAGACTCTTCCCCACTTGCATTTGTCAAAATCATGGCTTCCTGGTGTAATGCACAGTACTGCCTCTTTTTTTTTTCTCATTGATGTAACCTTAAGTGTGTTTTCATACCTCTAAATATATGTCTCTGTGTTGTATTTTCTTTCAATCCTAATGAGAGTATGTGGGAGGCATTTTGAATTCATAATGAAAACTCCTAAATTTTCCTTTTCATTAAGTAACACACTTGAATGTCGTTTGCTAATCTCGCTCACTGCTAGTTCAATGAACTGTTCATTCATGGTGTTTTGATGTCTGAAATGATCCATAAGAATCAGATTTTGAGATTATTCTTTGCTGGAAATATGATTTAGAGGTTGAACCATTTAGACCTATCTAAATCCACATTGAAACCTTTAATAATTTGCTTAAGACCATATGTTTCGATAAAATCATGGCTTTAGAAATTTCTCTTTTCGGATAAGTTTTGAGTTTCTAATTTATTTTTATGGGTTTAAATGCTCTCCGTAGTTAAGTATAGCGGCATTTTTATCTTTTGTCTGCCAATTATGTCCAACATTAGGCTTAGAGTATTTAATTTAGTGTATGGCTTTGTCTATTTACACATTTAAATCATAATGTGTCATTGTTTTAACTACATCATTTGTAGACCTTGTACTATTCGATCAATCGTTATCTAATCTTTTTTTTCTTTTATGTTTCATGTACAATCGAAGAGTTAAAAGTTTCTACTTTGGAACTCGATGACCAAAATATTGGGTCAATGATTATTAGGATCGTCACAACGCTCAAAGTCCAACACTTCCTCCTTACTTCAAAGCTTCATATTTCTTTTTATACATTTATGTTATTATCCTTTTACTAACATCTTGCATACTAGTGTTTTGCACTTGCACTTATACTTTGTTTCATTTGCGTGTGAGCTTTGTACAAACTAACTAGGGACAACAGTAAGACGTAGTCGTCCACCTTTTCCATCCATTTAGATAATGGGTTTAACATAATTATTTGACTTAGAACAATACCTTTTGACAAGTTTTATCTATTATTTTTTTTTTTTAGTTTGTGAAAATATAACTTTTTTCAAAGAAGTGGAGCGAGGTAACAACTTTTTTTTAACGTGATGCACCTATTTTCATATATATATATATATATATATATATATATATTTTTTTTTTTTTTTTTTAAAATTATATGTTCAAAATGCAGCTTTCAATAGTCGAAAGATGCAGATTTTTCATAGTACAGATTTCAAGTTGAACAAAGTATAGATGTTTAAGATTAAAATATAACTTATTGAAAATTTTAAAAGTATAGCAATTTTGAGTAATAAGGGGCAAATCTTAAATGTGCAGATTTTTTTAGGGTCAAAACGTCACCTCTTTCTTGAGCTATTGAAGTGCAAATTTTGGCTTAAAAATGCAAATTTTAAGGTACAGAACTATAACTTATAACAACCTTGCTATGCATATTTTCTAATTGGCAAAAAATGGAGTTCTTTTCGACTTTTAGTAAACAAATTTTTAGTATAAAATATTGAGTTATAACTCTTCTTTTTGGAAATTTTAAATGCGTGCATTTGAAGAGAAAACACAACTTTCAAATAAAACAATGGTACTTTTTCAAGACAAATGTTGTAGAAAATTTGGCCTTTTGGCCTTGAGAAATCTTTGTGGAAACTAATTTTATGGAAAAATTTTGCAAAGCAAGTATAGACGATACAATTTCTTTTTATAATTATTCTACTTTTCATTAAAGTCTAAACTTGTGAAATTCTTTTTTTTTTACCTTATACATATATATATATTAACTTCTTATATCTACATTTACTTTCATACATAATATTTTGTATACCTTTTATAAATCGTTTTTATGTCCTAAAAATCACTTTGCCACCATTTTAAATTATTATTTTTTGTATAAACCAAGCAAAAGTATATTAAATTTTTAAAACTATTATTATTATTTTTTGAAATATTCCCAAGGCTATTCTTAAAAATAACAGATTTTGTTAGCTCAGATAAAATTTTATCACTCTATTATTTCATAACTCATTTTCTTCAAGAATTTAAAAAATATTTTCAATTTTTATATTTACCTAAGTTTGGTCGATAACTATTTTAAACAGATTTTAAAGGGTGTCTTACACCTTCCCTTTAGGATAAATAGAGCCCTACCTAAAATCAATATGTTAAGTAGACCATAATTAGATTAATTTTAGTATTACATTAGTTAATTAGGTACCCTAATTTAACTTAAAATATAATTAGGTGGCGACTCATTAAGTTAAATAATTTAGGAATAACCAATATGTTGTACACTATTTGATCTTGATTAAAATGGAGTATAACAGTGGTTTGAGTTACGCCCCATCAGGAATCTCGTAGGAAAAACTCCTGAAAACCCATTTTTGAGCCCCAGACTTGACAGACCCATCTACAGGCCGTAGATGAATCTACAGACTAGATTGGGCTCATGGAATCAATCTAGAAACCTTGAATTTTGTCCAAAAGTTTATAGAACGATTCTTGCGGACCGTAGAAGTTTCTACGGGCAGTAGGTGGACCCATGAACGACTTTTGACAACTTTTTAAGAAGAATTATTTTGGTCTTTTTCCACCCCTTTCAAAGCCTAAACTTAACGTTTTTACACATAAATAAATCCTTAAACGTATCAATCCTTTTAACGCTAAATCACCTTCTCTAGCTTAGAGCAAGGTTTCAAGGGAGAAAAGGCTAGGGTTTGAAGTGAAAACTTGAGAATTCTTCCAAGCTATTCCAAGACTAAAACTTCCAAGTATGTAAGGCTAACCAAAACATGGATTATGTTCTTCCATGTGCCCCATAACCCAAGTTGTTGGAGTTGTGAATGAATTGAGTCTCCCAAGAATGTTTCTTGAAGGTTTCTCTAAAATCCTAATGTATTCCTATATGAACTTGCATGAATTACTATTTTTATGAATTAAATGCTTGAATTAGGTGATTTTGCTTTTCTACATGAACTCTAGCATGATTTTTTGTTATTTACATATTTCACTTTAATGGGTATGCATGAGTATAATTTGAGTCTAAAGAGTCTATGGAATTCCTAAATGCTTTAACTCTACTTTTATTTTCCTGAATGTTATGAGTTAGAATGATGCTTGATTGAATCTTTACGAGACAAGAGTTGAACCTTAAAAGAATGTAACCTAAGAGTTGATAGTTAATGTGATGAATTGAGATGACAAATGTTCAATGAGATTAGTTGAATGAGTTAACCATAGGGTTGATGTATTATGAGCATGTTGAGTCTTAGGAGGAGTATTGATCACCAAATTGAGTAAGAGTAAACTCAATAACTACGTGGCTATCATAGGAGAGGATTGGACCATAAAAATGGATGTTTTCCTATTGTCCCAAAAAAGGACTTGATGTTATTATTGTGGATCCACTGATGGGATGTCCTTTACCCTAGTAAGGTATTGGATGGATGCGGCAATGATATCATTTCGGTGTATCATCACCAACTCATAGGTGATGATTGTCGTTTAGAGAAACTCCCAAATAGGCCTTGATAGTACTCTGAGTGGATTGAATTAGATGGTATGTGAGTGGTCATTGTTTAAAATGTATTCTTAATTTAGACTCTTGACTTGATGATTGAGTTCCCTATTTCTTGAGTTGAGCTATTTTGAGTTGTTGTTATTCTACCTTTACATGTTTCATTCTGTCATTTTACGTACTCATACATTCCACATACTGACGTCCATTTGGGCCTGTATCTTTTCATGATACAGAGACAAGTACTAATGATCATCAATAGGCACCCCGTTGAGGACCCTTTGCATTTCAATATATTGGTGAGTCCTCCCCTGCTTTTGGAGGATATCATGTTTCTATTTCTAGCTTTGAGTTTAAAACTTATTTTATTCTATTTAAGGTTGTCATGGCCTTATCATTAACATGATTTATTCAGATATTTAGAGGTTTCATAGACTAGACTATTGAGTTATGACTGGATTATATTTTTAGCTATTATTTTCATACTAGTCTTACTCACTTGATGGATAGATTGTTTGGCCTTTGGCCTTTTATTATCATTTGTCATTTTTTTTCTTTATGTGTTCTTATTCTTTGATGTCTTCTGTTATTAGAATATGATTGAACAAATGTGATGAGGCTGAGTGATTCACTTGGGGGCTAGCAATAGTCTCTGAGTATCGGCCATACCAAGGGTACCCCTCTCGGGGCGTGACAAACTTGGTATCAGAGCACAGAGTTCAAGTGTCCTAGGAAGTTGTGTCTAGTAGAGTCTTGTTTATAGGTGTGTTGTGTACCACACTTTATAAGTAGGAGGCTATAGGACATTAGGAATTGTTACATATCTCTTGTATTCTGAGTTCGTGCGATAAAGTTTAACTCTATTAAAGTAACTATCTTATTTGTGCGTATGCATTTGCCGATCATGTCTCCTAAGCGTACCGCCACCCAGTGTTCTACAAGCACCTACTGCTCCACCTTCTTCTACTACATAAGATGATTTTAGAGGAGTTATCACTATGCTCACCCAACTGGTAGCCGCTCAGAGTGGGAATCGAATATCACAGGCTCCTAGTTCTCGCTCCCAAGAGAAAACTATTGCAACAAGACTTAGAGATTTTCTGAGGATGAACCCACCAGTTTTCATAGGGTCTAAGGTTGAGGAAGATCCCCAGAACTTTATTGATGAGAGGTGGAATGTGTTGAAAGTTATGCATGCGACTAAGATCGAGGGAGTTGAACTTGTTTCCTATCAACTTAAAGATGTGGCAAATGTTTGGTACAATTAGTGGGAAGAGAGCTGAGGTGAGGATGTTGAGCCTACCATTTGGGATGATTTTGAGAGTGCCTTTCTTGACCACTTCTTTCCACAAGAGTTGAGGGAAGCGAAGGTTGAAGAGTTTGCCAACTTGAAGCAAGAAGGGATGACTTTCAAAGAATATAGCCTCAAGTTCATACAACTACCCAGGTATGCTCTAGAGATGGTCCCTGACATGAGATCTAGAATAAGAAAGTTCAGATTTGGCTTGGGCAAACATGTGAAAAAGGAGTGCAAAGCAACATTGTTAATTTTAGGCATGGACATCTCTAGAGTTATGGTCTATGTGCAATAACTTGAGAAGGATAAGAAGAGGGATAGGGAGGAGCACTTGAGCAAAAAGGCTAAATCGGCAGGGCATGAACCTAGTCAGCATAAGCAAAGTAAGGGGGACATATCTTATTTTTAGAAGAGATCTTTAAATTATTCACCATCCTCAACAAGTGCACCAACTCTGAGTAGCAGGTATGATAAGAAGTCTCAAGGCTATCAAAATTCCATGGCTTAGGGTTCTAAATCCCAAGCTAGTGTGACTCAAGGTTCAAAAGGGAAACCACCATATGACAAGTGCGGACAGACTGGTCATTTCCAGAATAAATGCCCAATGAGAAGGCACAGTAAGGTAGGTAATAAAGCTCAGTCTTCGGCAACACCACCAGCCAGTGGTAATCAGAGAGGTGCCACTACTTATTCGGGCGGGGGTATAAACCGTCTGTATGCGATGGGCAATCGACAGGATCAAGAAGTTGCACCTGATATTGTTACGGGTATGCTTTCAGTATTTTCCTATGATATATATGTCTTGCTTAACCCAGGTGCCACTTTATCATTTATTACTCCATATATGGCTAGTATGTTTAATATCCTTCCTGAATGTCTTCTTGAGCCCTTTAGTGTTTCTACTCTCGTTGGTGAGTCTATTTTAGTTGAAAGGGTATATAAAGATTGCACAGTATCTATCTATCATAGAGATACTTTGGCAGACTTAGTTGAGTTAGAGATGATTGACTTTGATATGATTCTTGGCATGAACGGGCTTCACGCCTATTATGACTCTATCAACTTTAGAACCCAGATGGTCAAATTCCAATTTCTGAATGAGCTTGTTATATAGTGGAAGGGTAGTTCTGCAGTGCCCAAGGGTAAGTTTATTTACTACCTTAGGTCCTGAAAACTAATCTCTAAAGGATGTATCTATCACCTCGTCCGAGTTAAGTCTAATGATGTAGAGTCTCCACCTTTTGAGTCAATTCCAGTTGTCAATGAGTTTTTTGATGTCTTCCCTGATGATTTGACTGGAGTTTCTCCTGATAGGGAGATGGACTTTAAGATTGATGTTCTCCCCAATACTCAACCTATCTCTATTCCGTCATATAGGATGGCTCCCATCGAGTTGAAAAAACTGAAAGAGTAATAGAAAGATCTCTTGGATAAGGGATTTATTAGGCCGAGTGTTTCTTCATTTGTTAAAAAGAAAGATGGTTCTCTCAGGATGTGTATAGATTATGGACAGTTGAATAAGGTGACTATTAAGAACAAATATCCCCTTCCAAGGATTCATGACTTGTTTCACCAACTTCAGGGTGCCACTATTTTCTCCAAGATAGACCTCAGATCTGGTTATCACCATTTGAAAGTGAGAGAATGTGACATCCCAAAGACAGTTTTTCAAACCCGATATGGTCATATTGAGTTTCTGCTAATGTCCTTTGGACTGACCAATACTCCTGCCACTTTCATGGACTTGATGAACAAAATATTCAGAAAGTACCTTAACATATTTGTAATTATATTTATTGATGACATATTGGTGTACTCCATAGATAAGGAAGGGCTCGTCGATCACCTTTGAATTGTTCTTTAGATGCTCAAGGATAGTGAGTTGTATGCAAAATTCTCCAAGTTAGAGTTTTGGATCAAGCCTGTGGCTTTTCTAGGCCATATTATTTCAGGTGGTGGTATTTGAGTATATATGTACAAGATTGAGGTAGTTAAGAACTGGCCTAAACCCATTTCTCCAACTGACATAAGAAGTTTTTTGGGTTTGGTTGGTTACAACTGCAGATTTGTTGAGGGATTCTCTTCTCTATCCTTGCCATTGACTAAGCTGACTCAGAAGAAGGCTAAGTTCCAGCGGTCTGATAAGTGTGAAAAGAGTCTTCAAGAGTTGAAAACTAGATTAACGACTGCACCAGTGTTGACTCTACCTGAGGGGATTGATAATTTTATGATCTATTGTGATGCTTCTAGAGTGGGATTGGGATGTGTTCTGATACAAAGAGGTAATGTCATAGTTTATGCTTCCAGACAACTTAAGAACCATGAGAGGAATTATCCAACTCATGACTTAGAATTAGTTGTGGTAGTGTTTGCATTCGAGATTTGGTACCACTATTATATGGAGCACATGTCGATGTATTCACATACCATAAGAGCTTGCAATATGTATTCACCTAGAAAGAGTTTAACTTGAGGCAAAGGAGATGACTTGAGTTGATCAAGGACTATGACATGAGCAACCTCTACCATCAAGGTAAAGCTAATGTGGTTGTTGATGCTCTTAGCAGGTTTTCTATGGGAGCACTGCTCATTTGGAAGGAGAGAAAAAGATTTGGCCAAAGAGGTGCACAAGCTAGAACGATTGGGAGTTCAACTAGATAAATCTGGTGAAGGTGGAATATTTGTGCATAACGGGTCTACATCATCTCTTGTGGTAGAGGTAAAGGAGAAGCAAGATCAGGATCTCACCTTACTCCAACTGAAGGAAGATGTACATAAGCAGAAAGTAATGGAATTCATCAAAAGAGGAGATGGGGTATTGATATACAAAAGTAGATTGTGCATTCCAGATATTGACGGTATTTGAGAAAGGATCAAGCTCATAACTCTAGATATTCTATCCATTTAGGGTATACTAAAATGTATCGCGACTTGAGAGAGGTTTATTAGTAGAGTGGGATGAAAAGAGACATTGTAGACTTTGTTTCTAAGTGTCCAAACTACCAACAAGTAAAAGTTGAGCACCAAAGGCTATGAAGTAGCCTAGAATTTTGAAATTCCAAAATTGAAGTGGGAGACAATCAATATGGATTTCATGACAGGTTTACCAAGGTCTCGCAGATAATATTATTCAATCTGGGTGATTATTGATAGGTGACTAAGACATCCCACTTCTTGGCAGTAAAGACTACTAATATGACAGAGGACTATGCCCGATTGTATATATAAGAGATTGTCGGATTGCATGGGGTTCCTTTGTCCATCATATCAAATAGGGAAGCTCAATTCACTGCCCAATTCTCGAAGTCCTTTCAGAAAGGCCTAGATTCAAAGGTGAACCTTTGTACTGTTTTCCACCCTTACTCTGATGGTCAGGCAGCACGTACAATATAAACCTTGGATGACATGTTGACAGAATGTATCCTTGACTTCAAAGGTAATTGGGATTATCATTTAACCTTATTGAGTTTGCCTACAACAACAACTTTTATTCGAGCATTCAAATGGCTCTTTATGAGGCCCTCTATGGGAGGAGATGCAAATTATTGATTAGATGGTTCGAGATAGATGAAGCAGGTTTGGTAGGACCATACTTAGTGCACCAAGATATTGAGAAAGTAAATATCATCCAAGAGAGATTGAGAACTGCACAAAGTCACTAGAAGTCCTACACTGTTGTAGGAGAAGGGACCTAGAATTTGAAGTGAACGATTGCATATACTTAAAAGTATCACCCATTAAGGGTGTAATGAGATTCGGGAAGAAAGAAAAGTTGAGTCCTCGATATATTGGTCCCTACCAAATTTTGAAGAGAGTAGGAAATGTAGCTTATGAGATGGAGCTACCATAAGAGTTGACAACCATTCATTCGGTCTTTCACATTTCTATGCTTAAGAAGTGTTTGGGAGATCTGTCCTTGGTTGTGCCTGTTGACAACATTAAAGTGAAGGATAGTTTGAGTTATGAAGAGATCCCAGTCCAAATTTTTGATCGTCAAATTTGCAAGTTGAGAACTAAAGAGGTTGTATTTGTAAAAGTATTGTGGAGAAGTCAATCTGTTGAAGAGGTCACATAGGAAGCTGAGGAGGATATGAAGGCTAGATACCCCCACCTATTCATGCCTCTGAATAATGAAATTGGCAGTAATAATTCATTCCTATTTTCTAAGTTAGTTCCTTATTATTGAGTTAAATTCTTATCTTTGAGTTGATGTTCCTCTTGAGTTTATGAGTATTTAGGTATGTATGTATTTAATTGTATTAGTGTCTAATGATGATATTATAAATATTTTTTCAATTCTGAATCCTTAGTTGAAGTTGATTTTTAGAGTATGAGTATTCGAGTGTCTGAGTATTTGAGTTCTTGGTGGTGATCCTGCTTGATAGGTCTCCTAGTTACTCATCATTCGAGAATGAATGATCCCAAGGGAGAGATATTGTGACACTTCATAGCTCTATTCTTACATGTACCTATGTTTCAAGCCTCATTCTTGTATATGTGAAATTTATTAGGGTCATAAGAGACCTCTATACTTAGTCGAGTTCAAAACTTTCCTATACATTGAGTTTTCAATGTTAGATTATGCAAGGGTCAATTTTAAATGTCCATAAATCTTTAGCACAGAGATATCTAGATGTCCCATGACCTACCAAATGAAATGTCTTTGAATTAGCTTTCTAACGCAACTGATTTCACCTTATTTGGAGTTCGAAGTCAAATGTTATGATTGTTTTACTAAAGACTGCCAGAGCAGAGTCCAGTTACGAGATGACTTACGGGTCGTGATTTGAGTTACGACCCATTTGGTATCTCATGGGAAAAACTCCTGAAAAATCCATTTTTGAGCCCCAAACTTAATGGACCCATCTACAGGTTGTAGATGAATCTATGGACTAGATTGAGCTCGTGGAATCAATCTTTAAACCTCAAATTTTGTCCAAAAGTTTAGGAAATAATTCCTACGGGCCATAGTTGGGCCCGTGGATGACTTTTGATAGCTTTTAAGAAGGATTATTTTGGTCTTTTTCCACCCCTTTCAAAGCCTAAACTTGATGTTTTTACACATAAATAAATTCCTAAACATATTAGTTCAATTTTTTTACGCTAAATCATCTTCTCCAACTTAGAACAAAGTTTCAAGGGAGAAAAAGGCTAGGGTTTAAAGCGAAAACTTGAGAATTCTTCCAAGTTATTCCAAGACTCAAACTTCCAGGTACGTAAGGCTAACCAAAACATGGATTATGTTCTTCCATGTGCCCCATAACCCTAGTTGATGGAGTTGTGAATAAATTGAGTCTTCTATGAATATTTCTTGAAGGTTTCTCTAAAATCCTAATATATTCCTATATGACCTTGCATGAATTACTATTTTTATGAATTAGGTGATTTTGCTTTTCTACATAAATCCTAGCATGATTTTTGTTATTTTACATACTTTACTTTAATGGGTATGCATGAGTATATTTTGAGTCTAAAGAGTCAATGAAATCTCTAAACGTTTTCACTCTACTTTTGTTTTCCTGAATGTTATGAGTTAGAATAATGCATGATTGAGTCTTTATGAGACAAGAGTTGAACCTTAAAAGAATGTAACTAAAGAGTTGATAGTTGATGTGATGAATTGAGTTGAAAAATGTCTAATGAGACTAGTTGAATGAGTTAACCATAGGTTGATGTCTTATGAGCATGTTAAGTCTTGGGAGGAGTATTGAGCACCGAATTGAGTAAGAGTAAGACCAACTAGAACTCGATAACTACGTGACCAACATAGGAGAGGATTAATCGTAAAAATAGATGTTTTCCTATTATCCCCAAAAGAGGACTTGATGTTATTATTATAGATCACTGATGGGATGTCCTTTATCCTAACTAGGTATTGTATAGATGTGGCATCGACATCGCTTTGATGTATCATCATCGACTCATAGGTGATGGTTGTCGGTTAGAGAAACTCACAAATAGGCCTTGATAGTACTCTGAGTGGATTAGATGACATGTGAGTGGTCATTGTCTAAACTATATTCTTACTTTAGACTCTTGACTTGATGATTGAGCTCCCCACTTCTTAAGTTGAGCTATTTTGAGTTGATATTATTCTACCTTTATATGTTTCATTCTACCATTTTATATACTCGTACATTCCATGTACTGACTTCCATTTGGCCCTCAATCTTTTCATGATGCATATACAGTTAGTAACGGTCATCAACAGGCACCCCGTTGAGAACCTTTTGCATTTAAGTTGATTGGTGAGTCCTCCCCTGCTTTTGGAGGATATCAGGTTTCTATTTCTAGCTTTGAGTTTAAAACTTATTTTTTTCTATTTTAGGTAGTCATGGACCTGTCATTGGCACCATTTAGTCAGATGTTTAGAGGCTTCAAGACTAGACTTTTAAGTTATGACTAGATTATATTTTTGGCTAGTTTCTTTCATACTAGTCTTACTCAGTTGATGGATAGATTGTTTGACTTTTGACCTTTTATTATCATTTATTATTTTTTTTCTCTAAGTATTCTTATTCATTGATATCTTTCGCTATTAGAATGTGATGAGGCCGAGTAGTTCATTTGAGGGCTAGCAATAGTCTTTGAGTGGTAGCCACACCAAGGGCACCCTCCCGGGGCGTGACATATTGAGTCTTCTCGCATGATTCTTTGAATGTTTTTCTTAAAAATTATATACATTCTATGTATTTTCATGTGTTGATGATCATCATAAACTTAATTTTACTAATTAAATGCTTTTTGTGAGTTATTTTAGAAATTCTGTATATTATTTTATAAAAGATTGCATGAATGAACCTAGGAATTGAGTCTAGAGCCTTGATTTGAGAATATATATTGTGATTGTGATTGTGATTGAGCATGATGATAGGATGATAGGATGATAGAACTTAATGGTCTTGTGAGTCTTCAACTTTGAACTCTAAGATTGGTCTAAATTGAAAGATTGACTTGATAAAATTGATGAGTTGAAAGAGTCTATTAAGAGACTCATTGATTCGTTGATTGGAGTGATCGATGTTTTATGAGCATTGAGTCTTGGGAGGAGTATCAAACACCGACTTGAGTGAGATTAAGCCCAACTCAAACTCCAGAACTACGCCACCAAACGTAGGAGAGGATTGAAACTGTTTAATTAGATGCTTACTCTTGATAGGTCCTTGAAAGAATAGAGGACTTGTTTGATTTGGTCTGATCTATTATGGATCGATTCACTCATTATCTTGGAAAGTATTGATCGTTTGTGGCAATATCAATAAAATTTTTGTACGATCAATATCTCATAAGTGATTGTTGTCGTTTAAGAGAAACTCTCAGATAGGTTTCATGCTGATAGTACTCTGATTGAGTTAGATTAGACTAGTTTGGATTTGTATTGATTGGTTAGTGACTATTCTTTACTCTTGCTTCAGATAGCCAACATCTTGATTGAGTTTCTTATCTCTTGATTTGAGTATCTGAGTTGATAATATTCTGCCTTGATGCATGCTTCATTCATCTATTTTACATACTCGTATATTCCACGTACTAACATCCATTTGTACTATATCATTTTATGATGTAGAGGCAGGTACTAGAGATCATCAACAGGCACTCCGTTGAGGATCTATTCTAGATATCAACTGATTGGTGAGTCCTCCTTAACTTCGGAGGATGCATATAATTTATTTCATCTAGCTTTAGAGTTAGACACTAGACTTACTTTTCTTTGATTTGAGGTAGTCACAGACCTATCATTGGCACCATTGTCTATTTGATAGAGGCTTCATAGACTAGAGTTGATTTATTTGATTAGATATTGTTTTGAGCTAGTCCCTTTCATACTAGCTTTATGATTGAGATTGTCCATCCCTTTTATCTTAGTCTTCCACTGATATGTATATATTTATGATTGAATGACTGTGATGAGGTCAAGCGGTTCGCTTAGGGACTAGTAATAGTCTCTGAGTGTCGGCCACGTCTAGGGTACCCTCCCGGACCGGAGTGTGACAAAAAGTTCAATCGTCAAAATTAATAAAAAATAGTGTCAAAAATAAAAATGACTTAGCTGAGACTAGGATTGAAAATTAGATTAAATTTTGGAGGTCTTATTTCTTTATTCAAATATGTTACACCTTGGAAAATTACCAAAATATTCCTAGACAAGAGATTGTCCGCACAATACATTATCTCAAATATTTTTTGTGATAAATCCGAGACCGAAATCACAATCAGCACTATAAATTTAGTGAGAAAGTGATCTCGATTGAATTTCAGGCCAACCAGAGTAAAAAATAATTTTTTGGACCAAAATGCAATTTCTAATAAAGTGTGCGACACATCCACATCGCAGAGATGTCCCAAAATGGATCATTCTCACACTTTTCACATAAAACTCATTCAACGGGTGTGATTTATGTGTTACGTAAAAAATGAACTATGATGGAACAAGTCCGCTACGTGGACCTTCTCCATCACAGTTCAATTTTTTTTATCGGCTGAAATTTTAGAGGGGCATTTTATACTTTTACCCACTCCTCCTACACTTAATCCACGACTGATATAGATCATTTTTGGCCTAAAAAGGGTTCCAAAACTCACTCCTAAGTTTGTTTGCGCATTCTAACAAAATAATTAGGTCTAAGAAGAGGAGAAAAGACTAGGGATCAAGTGACTGGAGCAAAACTCTTGCGAATTTGGTTGTCATCCTTCATCCCAACTATGTAAGGCTAACCTAAAGCATGACATTGTTCTTCCATGTTCCTTATGATTGTGGTAAGATGAATTGTGATGGAATTAATGTCCCCATGATTGTGTTATTTCTAAAAACTTCTATAATGTTTAACCTATTTTACTTATACTGTATAATTGATGATTTCTATAAACTTTTTTCTTGAACAAATGATTTGAACTCCTATTTTGAGTATAAATTCTAGATTTTTTATTTATTAAAATTTGCATGAATAAACTTAGGGGATGAGTCTAGAGTCTTGACTTGATGAATATTGATTGTGATTGTGACGTGAGCATGATGATAATGTTGATAGAACTGGATGGTCCTACGAGTCTTCATAAATTGAACTCAAATGATAGGTCTAAATTGATAGTCCTCTTAATGATTTCTAAACCACTCTTGAAATGATCGGTCTAAATTGATAGTCCTCTTAATGATTTCTAAACCACTCTTGAACTATTTCCTCAGCACCTTACTAATTATATCAAGAATAAACTATTAGATTAGAGTCTAGTGATGAACGGGATAAGTCTTGGTCGATGTTGTCAAGCTCTGAAAAGTTTACTGTTGGTAGTGCATGAAAAAAAGGTGAGACGAAAAAATAGTAAAGTTGATTATTTCTATTTTTGGATCAAAGGTTTGCCTTGTAACGTATCCTTCTTTCTGTGTGTATTGATAGAAGAAAGACTTGCAATTGAATTTTTTTTAAATAAGAATCAAAGTGATAGAAGAGTCTCCTTTCTACTGTTGTTCTATTCCACAATTAGAAACGGGATGAGTGGGGATCCAAATCTCTGATTTTCAATTGAAAGTGGTTCTTCCTGAATGCTCCTCCTAAGCGTAAGCCTATATTTAAGGTTGTTGCTACTTAGCAATTATGGAAGAGAATAAATGTCTTTAAACATGAAAAGTATTTTTTTAACTAAATTGAACAGAAAATTAATTAGTAAATTTGGTTCTTGACTCGATATAGATATTTAACAATATTCCCTTTGACTAATCAAATCTGAGATGAAGTTGTACAAATGAGTCTTCAAAAGATGATTTTGGTCCATATTCGTATGATAATTTTATTTATACAAAATCTTCTAGGCAACAAGATGGTACTAGCCTAGTGGCTAAAGTTAGAGGATAATTTAGAACTCTATATTCGTGAACAGTGTACTCCAATGGTAATGGAGACTCATTCATTGACAATGAAGAATGTTTTAAATCGAATTTGGGGGGTTTCCTAGAAGATAAATATAGAGGTGAAGAAAATCAATCTACTAAGAAAAATTGAAGCATGTCTATCGAGAGGGAAATTGACTTGTTGATTATTTTACTAACTTGGGTATTCATTTTATAGGTAAACGTAGATTTAGAGAAGTAAGACGCATTATCAACATGGATAAAAGGCTAATACCAAATCGTAAATGTTAAAATTGGAGTTATAGAGACACAAATACACATGTACAAAATATAATATTAGCATACCCAATAATTACACAAATAGAGTAACATTGTTAAAAATTACCAACTAATCTATAGTTAGTGTTGTGAATCTTAGGAAAAAGAGGAGTAAGCTATATAGCTCATAGTTCACTAATGTTTGCCGTGATTGAGGTTGGCTTTAACTCTATACCTCAAATTTACAGTCTTACCGTCGCTTGGAGCTCTAAGAAAGAAAGGGTCTTAGTTTTGGTTTTGTTTGTTTTTTTGTGTTAGACCTTTTGGCCAACTTTGGGTGTATTTTGTTTAGCTTCTTTATAAATACACCCTGAAGTTGTACCGAAAAATAGATTCACACTTTAACTATTAAAGCGACCTATTACACACCTGAATTACTTAAAAGTTAATTTATTTTCACCCTAGCAGCAGTCACATGATGAAAAATGTTTCACACTCGTGCCACATCATCACTTCATCACTGCCTTGTCACTACCACATCAACAATATCAGTATGTTAGATTTTAAAAACAAATTCATGTCAGCCCAATTTTCTTCCTTATACATCATTAACCCACCACCATTATTGTCATTATGGTCATATTTACATCTCCACCACCAAATATTTTACCACCCACAAGTATATTCACCTCGAAATCTTCTCACAATCACTGCCACCATAAAAAAATTGATAACAACTATAATAAGTTCGACTAAATTCATCATCGGAATTAAGTCACCACCATTGCCACCATTGAAATTCATCACATTCATAATCATAAATTTTAGCAACATCATCAAAATCACACTAATTTCATTGTCAATTATTTAAATTGAAAGTCATACCAACGCTAATTCTATCACCCATCATCAAACCCACCACAAATGAAAATGAAGTCATGAGAATTTTCTTATTTCATGTGCTCACAAGCAATAAAAAAAATAAAAATAAATTGAGTAATTGGTGTTCGATTTGATGAATTTAATGGTGAAAATAATAAAATTAGTTGATTTTGAATGTCTCATCAGAAATTGTTTTGAGCAATGAACCTCATAGAGTGAACAACTTGGTTAATATTTACGATGAATTCTACCTCCTCAATCTTGTTTTACGTTTCTCTCAAAAAATTATCTTTTTTTTTCATAAGCCTTAGCAAGAAGAATGTGTGTCATAAGAAAAGTGGAGAAGAAAAGTATAGTTATGTGAAGGAGAAGAGGAGCATAAAGTAGGAGAAGGGGATTGGGGTGGGAGAAAAAGTATTTTTTTAATTTTATTTTTTACCAAGTGCGTCTATTTTTTTATTTAGTTTTATTTTCACGTTAGTTTTGAGGGTGGTAATAATACCACTTTCAATAAGAATAGATATGTAATAGGTCGTTCCAATAGTATAAGTGTGTAAACTACTTTTCAGCACAAATTTAAGATAATATTTGTTTCTTAATCATTGATTAATTAAAGTAGGACAAGCATATATATATGGAAATGGACATTTTAAACCCATTAAAGCCTAATTTGTTTTCATTAAGATTTATATGTTTGGATCTGAATGTTTAAGATATTGTTTTAAGATCTGAATACTGAATGTTTAAACTATTTATTTTTTAACATCTGAATATAATTTATATGTACATAATCAAAATACAATTTAAATAAAAATTAATTAACTATTAATAAAATAAAATTATTATTTGATTAAAAAATAAAATACTTATTCTTGCTTGTGATGGTGGAGATAGATTGTAATAATGGTGAAAATGGTAATAGCTATTGTTAATGGCTAGGATTGCAGTGATAATTGTGAGTGTGGGGATGGTTGATGGTGTGGTAATTGTGATAATAGTGGCATTGGTAGTGATGTTGATATTTGTAATAGTGAAGTTGGTTAATATTAATAGTTGGTGGTATTGATGGTGATGACCGAAAAATATATGTATAACAACCCAACTCGCTAGTAATGTTATCCGTTTTGGGCATAGGTCTGCACGTCTTTAAAACGCATCACTAGTAGGTAAGACCTGTTAACTGATATACCTAACATATCTCCTGTGTTTTGCCGATGTGGACTTCTCATCTCAAGATAGGTTGTTGCATACACCCCTTCTATTGACTCAGCGTCCTTGCTGAGGTTTGCCCCACCGTATGAGATTCACCTAGACTCAGACTTAGGTTTGCTCCCCCTCACCAAGATTCGCCTAAACTCAGACGAACTCTGACCCATATCGATAAGGTCGACACAGGAGTGGCTCTGATACCAAGTTTGTCACACACCGGGAGGGTACACTTGGCATGATTAGCACTTGAAGAACCATTGATGATTCCCAAAAGAACCACTTGGCCTTATCATCACATCATACTTGACAGCGAAAAAAATACTCCAGAAAAGACATCAAATGCATAAATAAAACTCTTCTATATATATAGTTTCCAATGATCAAGTTTGGAAAAAAAATAACAATCAACAATCCTCTACTCAATTTCTATGAAGCCTCTATTTAACAATCTAGATAGTACAATGACAGGTCATGGCTACCTCAATCAAAGAAATAAAATACTGATTGAAAGATAAAAAGGCTCCTCTGGATAGCAAGGAGGGTCTACCAACTTTGAAAGTGCAAAACCGGACCTCAATGATGCGTTGGTTGAAATCCTCTATCACATGTATCTGCATCATTAATGATATAAACCCAAATGGATGTCAGTACATGAAATATACTTGCATGTAAAATAGCTCAAGAAAATAGGTAAAGCTCAGCTCAACTCAACTCAACTCGGAACTCATCCAACAACTCACCTCAATGAACATGCAAGTTTAAGGTTTAAAATAACAGGCTTTAAAAATAGATTCAGTGTAATGCAACTCAATTTAAAATATTATATGCTTAATCAAGTATTGCTTAGGAGTTTCTCTTAACTGATATCCAATCCCACCATCTTTAGTTTGGTGATGCACAATGAAGGTGACATAATTGTCACGCCCATCCTAAACTTGCCAAGGTAAAGGACGATCAACTTTCTCACTTGGATCCAAAATAAATGTCCATCATTTTGTGACATGAGTCGCTAGAGTTAACTGCACGACTATCTTACACTGGTAATGTAGTTTATGGGTTAGAGTAGTTATTCACTCGCTCCCATATCGATGTTCAATACTCCTCCCAAGAATAAATTATGCTCATGCCAATCAACTCAAACTCGTCTCATTGGATTATCTCATCTCAACTCAATCCAGTTACTTAGCAACTCAGCCAATCGGACAAATCAATCATGTATGTAATCATGACCCAAACTCAAACTCAGACGGTTATTTAGACTCCACTCAATCATGGTCATCATATAATACAAGTAAAATGCTCATTAGACATGCATATATGCAGGCAATATGCTCATCAAGCTTAATCATACTCAATTCACGCAACTCATACAATTGCAGTTGTGGTCTCAATCCAATCAATGAAACAAAGGTTATATAGGATAATGTAATTCAAAGTTCAAAGTACTGAATGCAAACTTTATACTCAATTTTCATGTGACCAGTGTGTAACTCATCGACTCATTCATAATTAGGCATAAAGACTTAAAGTAATTGCAAGTAACTCAAAAGTTAGGATCATAGGATTTTCAATACTTAATTATCATTTACGACCTCAAGAAAATGGAAGGGCATATGGACGAACTCATTCCAACACTTTAGGTAACCTTACATACTTGGAATTACGAAGAACATTTAACTCTTTGACGATCCTCATGCTTGAACTCAAAATTCTCACTTTTCTCCCTTCTTCGATGCTCTCAAAGTTTCTAAGTATATATTGAGGGATAATACACCTAGGGTACTGATAAAGGACCTAAATAAAGTCTAAGACGTCGTAGGTTTTAATTAAAAGGGGTAGGAAAAGACAAGAATGCCCCTCTTAAAAACTGTCGAGAGGAATCATGAAACCCCATCTACGGGTCATGGATCCACTTACGGGCCACAAGTGGCCTCTCTTAGGTGAGGTTGTCCAAAGCCTGAGTTACTAGAAATTACGCCTAGGACCTACAAAACCCCTTTTTATGGGTCGTATATTGGGTTATAGGTCATTTGGTATCTCGTGACTTCAAGGCTCAGAAATTTGGGTTTATGGAACTTCAACCTACGAAGCCTATTCCACAAGCCGTAAACAAGAAGATGAGTCATCTGACAGTTCATCATTCAATATCCAGGAAGGTTTCTTTTGGTATTCAATCTATGAACCCAATTCACAGGCCATGGAATGAGGTACGGTCCATAGAAAGACTTGTGCATCGGCCTTATAATTAGAAAAATTTCACCAAGTCACAAGGGCACCTATGATGCCTCATCTATGGGTCGTAGGTGGCCTTCATGGTTTCCTTCCAGTAATTTTTCTGAATCATTTTTCTCAGTTCTCAGGGCATCTACTCAGACTAGGTGGAATGAACTTAGGGGTGTTACATTATCTCTCCCTTGCGATCATTCATCCTCGAATGAAGAAAAATCTAGGAACCTAGTCAAGGCACGGATCCTATCATAGATTCTAACAAAAAATAGTTTACAAATCATTCATGCAACCAATCAATTAAGAAAATCAGTAGGTAAACAATCAACAGATCAAATCATCAATCAAACTCTAGAACCTTATCGTCACTCAAACTGAGAATAGACAGGAACTCAAGGAAATATGAATGAATTATTACCATCAACTCACTCATCATCAACAGGCAGAAATAGATGCGGGTACCTAGCCTTCATATCCTCTTCAGCTTCCCAAGTAGCTTCCTCTACCAATTGATTTCTCTACAACACCTTAACAAATACAATCTCTTTGGTCCTCAACTTTTGAACTTATCGATCAAGGATCTAAACGGGAATCTCCTCATAGCTCAAGTTGTCCTTCACTCCAATACTCTCAACAGGAATAACCAACTATGGATCTCTGAAACACTTCTCAGGCATGAAAATGTGGAAGATTGGATAGCCACAAATTCTGGTGGTAGCTCTAACTCATAAGCGACATTACCCACTCTCCTTATAATCTAGTAAGGACCAATGTAACTCGGACTCAATTTTCCTTTCTTCCCAAATCGTAGCATGCCCTTCATAGGTGACACTTTCAAATACACCCAATCATTGACCTCAAACTCTAAGTCTCTCCTGCTAACATCGATGTAGGATTTATGTCGGCTCTATGCAGTCTTCAATCTTTCTCTTATGATTTTCACCTTCTCCATGGCTTGGTGAACCAAGTTTGGTCCAATGAACTCTGCCTCACCCACCTCAAACCAACCAATCAGGGTCCTGCATCTCCCTCCATAAAGTGTCTCATATGGAGCCATTTATATACTTAAATGGAAGTTGTTGTTGTAGGCGAACTCAATCAAAGGATTTCGTTATCCCAATTACCTTTTAAATCCAATGACGTGGTCTCTAAACATATCCTCCAAGGTCTCAATAGTGTGCTCTGCCTGACCATCAGTCTGTGGGTGGAAAGCAGTGCTAAGATTCACCTTTGAACCTAAAACTTTTTTAAAGGACTTTCAAAACTGAGCAGTGAATTAGGCTCTTCTGTCTGAGATGATAGACAAGGGTACCCCATGCAATCTTACAATCTCTCTTATGTATAGTTGGGCATAATCCTCGGTTATGTCAGTCATCTTTACTACCGAAAATAGCGAAAATTTAGTCATCCTTTCAACTATCACCCAAATCAAATCATGTTATTTGCGAGACCTCGATAAACTTGTGACAAAGTCCATGTTGATCATCTCCCACTTCCATTCTGGAATCTCAAAGTTCTGAGCTACTCCACATGGACTTTGATGCTCAATTTTAACTTGTTGGCAATTTGGGCACTTAAAAACAAACTCGACAATACCTCTATTCATTCCACTCTACCAATAAACCTCCCTCAAGTCATGGTATATTTTAGTGAGCTCGGATGGATAGAATATTTAGAGTTATGAGCTTCTGTCATGATTCTTTCTTGAATATAATCAACATCTGGAACACATAATCTGTCTTGATATCTCAATACTTCATCTTCCCCTTTGATGAAAGTCATCACTTTCTGCTTATGCACATCTGCTTTCAATTGCAGTAAGATAAGATCTTAGTCTTGCTTCTCCTTCACCTCCACTACTAGAGATGATACAAACCCATCATGCATAAGAACTCCACCTTTACCAGATTCATCTATTTGAACTCCCAATTGTGCAAATCTGTGTACCTCTTTAGCTAACTCTTTCTTCTCCTCTTCCACATGAGCAGTGCTCTCCATAGACAACCTGCTAAGAGCATCAACAACTACGTTAGCCTTACCTGGATGCTAGAGGATGCTTATGCATAGTCTTTGAGCAATTCAAGTCATCTTCTCTGCCTCAAATTAAGCTTCTTCTGGGTGAAGACATATTGCAGGCTTTTATGGTCCGTGAATACATTAAATGTGTTGCATATAAATAGTGGCACCATTGTTTGAGAGCAAACACCACTACTACCAATTCCAAGTCATGTGTGGGATAATGTTTTTCATGCACTTTAAGTTGTCTAGAAGCGCAAGCAACAACTTTACCCATCTACATCAATATGCACCCCAATCCCACTCTTGAGACATCACAATAAATGACAAATCCATTGGTTCCTTCAGGCAAGGTCAACACTGGGCAGTAGTCAACCTCGTCTTCAACTCTTGGAAACTCCTAACACTTATCATACCATTGAAACTTGATCTTCTTCTGAGTCAATCTAGTCAACGATGCGGATATGTAAAAAATCCATTAATAAATCTGCAGTAATAGCCAGCCAAACCCAAAAAGCTTTTTATATCTGTCGGAGAGGTTGGTCTGGGTTAGTTCTTAACCGCCTCAATCTTTTGAGTGTCCTCTCGTATACCTTCGCCCGAAACTACATGACCTAGGAATGCCACATATTTGAGCCAAAACTCACACTTCAATTTTTTTTGCATACAACTCATTATCCTTGAGTGTCTGAAGAATAATTCGAAGGTGATCGACATGATCTTCCTCATATCTGGAGTACACCAATAGTCATCAATAAATACAATCATAAATATGTCAAGGTACTATCTGAATACTTTGTTCATAAAGTCCATAAAGATTGCAGGTGCATTGGTCAACCCAAAGGACATTACCAAGACCTCGAAGTGACCATATCAGGTTTGAAAAATTGTCTGTGGGATGTCACGTCCTCTCACTTTTAACTGGTGATAGCCTGATCACAGCCCTATCTTTGAGAAAACAGTGGCACCTTAAAGTTGGTCAAACAAGCTGTCAATCCTCGGAAAGGGATACTTATTCTTGGTTGTCACCTTATTCAACTGGCGGTAGTCAATACACATCCTCAGAGACCCATCTTTCTTTCGCACGAATAAAATCAGAGTGCCCCATGGTGAGACACTCTGCCTAATAAAGCCCTTCTCTAGAAATGTTTCAACTTCTCTTTCAACTTTTTCAACTCGATGGAGGTCATTCTATACGGCAGAATAGAGATAGGTTGAGTATCAAGGAGAACATAAATTTCAAAGTCAATCTCTTTATCAGGAGGGACTCCAGGCATCCTTAGGAAACTCATTCACAATCAGGACGAATTCAAGAGTAGGAGGCTCGACATCATCAGACTTAACTCACCGAATGTGATAGATACATCCTTCAGAGATTAACTTCCTGGCCTTAAGGTAGGAAGTAAACCTACCCTTAGGTGTTGCATAAATACCCTTCCACTCTATAACGGGCTCATTCAGAAACTGGAATTTGACAGTTTAGCTTCTACAATCAATAGAGCCATAACAAGCGTGAAGCCAGTCCATGCCCAAAATCATATCGAAGCTAATCATCTCTAACTCAATCAAATCAGCAAGGGTATCCCTATGATGGATGGACATTACACAATCTCTATAAACTCTCTTAGCTAGATTAGACTCACCGACAGGAGTAGAAACAGAAAAGGGCTCAAGCAAACACTCAAGAAGAATCTCAAATCTACTAGCCACATATGGCGTCACAAAAGACTGGGTTGCACCTGGATCAAGCAATGCATAACAATCAAAAGTAAAGACTCGAAGCATACCTGTCATAGCATCTGGTACAACCACTTGGTCCTGTCGGTTCCCCATCGCATATAGACGATTTGTTTCACTGCCTATATCGAGTGCAGCACCTCTCTGATTACCTTTGGTCGGTGGTGTTATATTAGAAGACTGGACCTTATTGCCCCACATCGAACAATCCCTCTGAGACTGAGGACCCTGTACTCTAGAGTTCTGCAGACCTTAGGACTTCTGGTCATACTTATTATTGAAGGCTGGTGCACTGGCTGAGGATGGCGCATAATTATAGATCTCCTTTGGAATTAGGACTTGTCTCCCTTGCTCTGCTTAGGCTGGTTAGACTCGGGCCCTGTTGACTTGGCCTTCTTACTCAGGTGCTCCTCTTTATCTTTCTTCTTATCCTTCTCAAGTTGTTGTGCATAGACCATAACCCTAGAAATATTCATGACTGGGATTAGCAATGTCGCCTTGCACTCTTTCTTCATATGCTTACCCAGCCCAAATATGAACTTCCTTATCCTTGCTCTCATGTCCTAAACCGTCGTTGGAGCATACCTAGATAACTAGATGAACTTGAGGTTTTATTCTTTGACAGTCAACCCCTCCTGCTTCAAGGTTACGAACTCTTTAATCTTCGCCTCTCTCAACTCCTAGGGAAAGAAGTGACCAAGGAAGGCACTCTCAAATTCACTCCACTCAGCCGGATCAACATCCTCACCTTGACCCTCTTCCAACTGATTATACCTGATATTTGTCATGTCCTTAAGCTGATAGGAAACAAGCTCAACCCCATCAATCTCAGTCGCATGCATGGCCTTCAGGACTTCCCACATCTCATCAATGAAATTCAGAGGGTCCTCCTCAACCTTAGACCCTGTGAAGACTGGTAGGTTCATCCTCAGGAAGTCTCTAAGTTTGGTTGCAACAGTCGGCTCTTGGGAAATACAGCTAGGAGTTTGTTAACTCTGATGCCCACTCTGAGCGGCTACCAACTGGGTGCGAATAGTAATAGCTCCTCTGAAATCAGCCTTTGTAGTAGGAGCAGATGGAACAGTAGGTGCCTGTGGGAAACCAATGGCTCTAGCTAGTCGACCTCGACTCCTCGTCTTCATCTGAATAGGCACAACTACCGAGTGGAACCACGAAACCCCATCTACGGGTCATGGATCCACTTACGGGCCGTAAGTGGCCTCTCGTAGGAGAGGGTGTCCAAAACCTGAGTTACAAGAAATTAGGCCTAGGACCTACAAAACCCCTTTCTACGGGTCGTATATTGGGTTACGAGTCATCTGGTATCTCGTGAATTCATGGTTCAAGAATTTGGGTTTACGAAACTTCAACCTACGAAGCCTATTCCACGGGTCGTAAACAAGAAGATGGGTCGTCTGACAGTTCGTCATTCAATATCCAGGAAGGTTGGTTTTCTTGGTACTAAATCTACGAACCCAATCCACGGGGTCGTGGAATGAGGTACGGTCCGTAGAAGGACTCATGCATCGGCCTTAGACTTAGAAAAAATTCACCAAGTCATATGGGCACCTACGAGGCCTCATCTACGGGTCGTAGGCAGCCTTCGTGGTTTCCTTCCAACGATTTTTCTGAATCATTTTTCTCAATTTCTTAGGGCATCTACTCAGACTAGGTGGAATGAACTTAGGGGTGTTACAGTATGACAATTGATAGTGGCGCTAGTTATGAATTATGGAGGTGGTTAGTACAGAGATTGATCACAATGATGGTAATGACTGATAGTGGTGACAAAAAAATGTATTTGTAATAGTGAAGTTGGTTGATGTTAGTAGTTGGTGGTGTTGATTGTGGTGACCGAAAAATGTATTTGTAATAGTAAATTTGGTTGATGTTAGTAGTTGGTGGTGTTGATGGTGGTGATCGAAAAATGTATGACAATTGATAGCGGTGCTAGTTATGAATGATGGAGATGGTTAGTATAGAGATTGATCACAGTGATGGTAATGGCTGATAGTAATGGTGGAGGGTGATGGACTAATAGTGATCAAAGAACATACGATGGTAATTAATGACGATGCTAGTTATAATGGTGGAGTATGTTGATAATAGGAATTGACTGTATTGGTGGAGGTAGCAGTGGCTACAAAGATGAGGGTGATGGTGGCAATTAATATAATTATGATTATGAAGGAGATAAATATGGTAGCAATTGACAGTAGTGATTAGTAATGGTGATCGGTGGTAGACGACAACAATGGTGATTGATAATAATGATAGTGGTGGATATGATGGCAGAGGTGATTAGTGGTGATGACTGATGATTGTGGATAAATGATGGTGAATATTATGAAACATCTTAATGGTATCAAGACTATGTTCTAATTCTTAATGACTAAAACCTATTCAAACGAATTAAATGCTTCAGATATTAATGAAAATAAATGCAGTTAATAATCTAATATCTGAATCCTTCAACCTTAGACCTCTAGGTACAATTTTTGGATCAAACTATCGATAGCAAGGGCATTTGTAAACCAAACTATTAACGCAAATCACATAAGAAAGATAACTCGCACTAGGCAAGTCTGGTGCAACAAGCTCAACCAGAAGGCAAACCTTTTCTTTTGCCAAGGAGTTTTGAACTTGAGACCTCCAACATGGAAGTCCTAAGCCCAAACCATTGGGCCACCCCGAAAGGTTTTTTTTTTTTTTTCAATTTTGTATAGTTCAAAGGCATTTTAACTTCTTTTTTTCGAATAACAACATACAAATTGAACACTTTACCCCTAATAAATCCTCGACTCAAAAGAAAAAGTGAAAACAAAACATAATTGAAAAGTAAATATAGAAAATAGTTATCCAAATATCCAATTTGGCAATATTGTATCGACGGCGTCTTAAGAGTATATACTGAATCAGTATATCCTTGTTTTGACATAGCAACACAATTTAAATTAGTATTAAAAGCAACTACTATCATCGGCAATGAAGTGAACTTTACATTAGCATTTCTAGTAAGATAAGAACTGAAAACCCCATCTTTCCCGACCACAGCAGAGAGGCAAAAACATGGGGAATGGAAGGTTACTGCTAGCTGAGCTTATTGATCCTGGTTCATGAATATGTTAAAAGGCTTGTGATTTACTTTGCAACAAGGATGGATAGTCGCCATACTCTCCATCCTGGGCAAGCAGAGTAAAGATTGCAATTGAAATAAGATTGCTTCAGTAGTTGTCTATCTCCATTCTGCATTTGCTACACCAATCATTCACGGAAATGAGCACTTGTGTTGCTAAACTTTATGATTTCTCACTGTCCATACCACAAGTACAAGATAAAGTACGTGGAAGAGACATATGGGTACGTCAAGCCTGCTAGTATTTCAAAAACCACAGGTTCAGGACTTCCAATTGAATCAAAAGATTTCTATGATCATAGGACAGCAATTAAAAAATTTCTATGATCTTGCTGAAAGATGCATTCAACAGAGAGAGGGGACAACCGAAAACATCAACCAGATACGATCAATGTAGCTAAAGAGTTATGTCGAATCAAAAGGTGACTTGTTCTTTGCTGATTTCTAAAGTGATTAAATTAAAATGATCTTCAGCTACTCTCCTCATTGCAGCCCTAAGATTTTGAGTTACATCTTCATATGCTTTAAGACAATGTTTAGTCCTAAAAATAAGCAAGGCCATAATAATAGAAAGCATATTTCAATTTGTAATTCTTCTAAAAAGCCTAGTCTTTTGGCTTTGTAGTTTTATTTTTGAGCATTTTGGAGTTACTTGTGTGCGCGTATTGGCTGAACGTAGAGCACTTCTCTTCATAGTTTATTTTCTTCTCGAGCACTTGCAGTAAGTAAATAAAGCTATCACGTAGCAGATTATCACAATCGATTCATTCTCGAACATGACTGCTCAACTTTATTTAAGTAGATGTAAAGCTACGTATCCTGGAAAATTACATCACTGTTCGTCACTTAACCTAAAGGTTCTGAGGAACATGCAAAAATCAACTTAAACCGTTTGGATACACCTTCGGATAGTAAACAGTTTCCTATAAAACTTAATTTAGAAGTGATGATATTTCTGGTTAGAAGCCTACATCAGAAATCCATGACCCACATATATTATCTCGCTGCATTTTTACAGATCGGAAGGTATGTATAAGCTACATTTTGAGGACCCAAATGCAATTGCACGAGACTTCTCTATAGCTATGAACATGTTACGCCCATCAGCTCAATGTACAGTCATATGTCTCACATTTTACAAGACTGCAGGTCAGAATAGACTTAACAAGTTACTCATCCAAAAAGCAACTTGGACGATACCTTAAGGTAATGAGATAGCGTCCTCCTGTCTGCAAAGCAATTGATATGAATCAGTATTTTTTAGATTCCACCTCCTCTGTTACCCAGAATGCAAATAATACTAGGGATCCTCATAAAAAATATACATCTGTATTTTTATTTTTATATTTTTGATAACCAAAAAATCCATCTGTGGCCCGCCCTTACAGACTTCTAAACTCAGTGGATAATGGGCCCACCTCTCTATCCTTCTCCACGTAAATACTAGGCTTCGCTATGTATGGTTTGGGGCTTGAACCTGTGACCTCGGTCACAAATCCTCCACCCTTTGCCACTCCAGCTAGGCCCTGGGGCCAAAATACATCTGCATTATACTCATACAGTAACCCCCTTATTCAGCTATGACGACATCCCATTTTCTCTGTTCAGCAATTTATCTTGAACACAAAGCAAAACACCCAAAATTTCACCTGCTTACTAAGTGCAAGGGGCAGAAACAGAGAGGAACAGATATAACGTGCATGATCAACCTATTAAGTTTTCGATTGAGGCCAAAAAATTTGTAGTTTTACTAAATGATACGTTCACTTCACTAAGTCGGACCAAGCAAAGCATTCTCCATATCATGGACAAACTGAATTGGCAGCAATACACAATTAGGGCTTTGAGGGGGAAGGAAGACGAGAATGTACGATCTTCCCTCTCTTATGCCCCAAAAAAGCTAATGCAAATGATTATCACTTTACTCACGATGATGTGATAGGAACTTATCAGAGATCAAAAGCTACGGTAACCCACAAAATGCTACATCTTGTCTTCTTTCCGCACATCAGAAAATAATGGGGAGGAAGGGAAAGGTAGGAGAAACTAATATTTTTCCTGCTGGAAGTAAATGAGATAGTACTACAATATAAAATACAATTTATGCATACAAGTCTATTATGCAAACAGTAAAGAATACTTCCTTAGACAGGAAGTTCTAAGAAACATCCAAAGCTGTAACCTACAGCCATGGACAAGCAGCATGGAAGCTATATCTTCGTAATTTGATTTTCTATGCATAATCAAAGATGTTATTCAATAGGTTCCTCGACCAAAGTGAACTCACTTTTAGGTTACTCAATAGCATCATGAGTCAAAAAATAATAATATTTGGAATCAAACTGCAATTGGAAACAAGAGATGTAAAGACAAAAATAAATAATATTTCTGCATTTGGAAGGAGAACTCGCCCAAAAAAACTATAATGGTCAACAGCTCAGATAGTGATGCCTCAACAAATTCATTTTTCATGCCTAATGCAGTTTTCATATGGGTTTAAAGAGCTTGTAAAGCTTCTAGAATCATTTAGTCCCACACAGCTTTTGCTTTCTCATAGATCCAATCTCGCTTCATCATGCATCCACCCTTTTTTAGACTTGCAACTGTTTCACTTGATTGGTGCTTCTCTATTGTACATTACCAATGTAATTGATAAATATACAAATAAATAGAAACTACAAATAACATAGTTGTGTCAATCATAACATACCAAAATGGTCATTTACTGGGCTTATGTTGTGCCAACAGAGAACCACTAGGTAAATATAGGAATAGGCATATCTCTATGCCACTGTTAAGATCTTAGTTACGAAGCTATCATTCTGATTCATTCAACTCAAGAATGCAGCAAACATTATTTAAAAATATGGAAAAAAAATATCCTTTCTTCAGAATTCTAATGGCTGTTCAGCATACAAAATGCAGGTGTTACAGTTTTAAGCCTGCTATTTATCTCAGATCATAACATAAAAATGAAACAGAAGATACATATCCCTACAGCTAAAGGCAGAGGTCGGGTACCTATTATGTTGTAGTCATTATTTCATTTGTTCCTACTTCTTCCTGTTCTAACTCCTTGACAGCTCTTATGAGACCCTTTGTGATTGCATTTAGATGCAGCCCATTCTCCTTCATCTCCTCAAGCAGCTTCTCCGCTGTGGTCCAATCTAAAGCCTTAAGGCAGAGAGATTGAATAAATTTGTTATATTCATCTGCATTAGGCTGAACTCCATATTCCTTCATCTCTCCCATTAGTTCCAGGGCATTGTCATACTGTTCGAGCTTGCAATAAGCCCGATTAATTGTGTGATAAGTCACAGGACTCAGCTTGGAGTGCTTCTTTTTGGCTTCATTCAAAATCTTGCAGGCCTCCTCCATCTCACCTCCCTTTGCATAACCACTCATAATTACACTGTAAGTGTATACATCAGGTTTCAAACCTCTATCCTCCATCACTTCCAACAGTTTCCTAGCTTCTCCCATTTCTCCCTTCTTGGAGAGTGCATTAATAACTGTATTGAAGACTGCATTGCCAGGGGGTGGACCTGCATCTATCATTTTTAAGAGCAAGTTTTTGGCTTCTTCAATGTCTTCACTGCAATAGGAACGCAGCTGCTTTTCCCCTGTTACATCTTTTGCCCTACACAAGCCATTGATGACATGTGAGAATGACTTAATGGCATGTTTCCGCTCTTCTTTAGGGAACTCATCCAACATTTCCATTGCAAGTTTAACGCCTTCATCTTTGCGACAGAGAGAGCTGATCAACAACTTAATAGCAGATACAGGCAGATTAATATTTTTCTCCTTTGCTGACAAGTAAACCAGATGTGCATCTTTAGACTTGTTTCCTTTACACAGAAAAGAAACAATCTTTCCAACTTTCTCAGCACCAGGCGACATATCAGCATTAAGCATCTTCTCACAAACAGTAGAAGCCCAATCATAAATCGAACGCCTAGAAAGAGCTTCAATGGTAAAATAGTATGTATCGGCATTTGGTTCACATCCTAATTCCCCAAACTTATTAAAGATCTCAAATGCAGCTTTTCCCTTACCTAATCTTGACAATAAAGCAATCAATTCATTAAGAATTTCAGCACTCAATATCCCCTTCTCCTTTTCTCCAATTTCCTTCACCAAATCCCATAAAGCATAGGCATTCCTACCTTCAATGCAGATTGCAGTAACAAACAATGCAACTACCTCAGTAGTCACTAACAACTCGGGTTTCTTCAAGACCCACTTGAAAAACGAAATCAAGTTTTCCCCAGGAACATAGGGTGTCTCCAGCACTTTAATAACAAACTCCTCATTCAGAGACACCTCTATTTCCTCAAGGCTAGAGTCGATAGATCCATCCACAATACCACTACTCTGCAATAGAGACAGCACACTCTCCAATTTCTCCAAATCTAGTTCCTCAACTTTTTCATCATCTTCCACTACAACCTTATCATCTCCAAAATCAGAGCCATTTTCAGCCGCAAGGTTATCCTCAACTCCATCAAAAACAGAGGACCCTCCATCGGACTCGGATGAAACAACTCCAAGATTGTCTGCAAAAACAGAGCCTTTATCATTTTCAAAGGGTTCAGAACCTGTAGATTCGGATTGTTCAGATGGGTTTGATGAAAAAAGCCTTGTTGTTACACGTAAACAAGATTTCGAAGAGACCCAATGAGAATAACAACGAAATGAAGATTCAAATGAACTGACTGGAGCTAAAGTTTGATCGGTGGATAAGTTAGGAAGAAGAAGAAAGGCGCGGTTTTGGAGGCCATGAAAGCTTTTCTTTGGTACAAGTCTACTGAGAACCACTGGTCTCCACATTCTCTTTGTCTCTCTTTAGGATTTTGAGCGTCCCTTTGTAAAACCCTATACTAATGTCTTTGAGGTTTTCCAGTTCTGGGCATACCCGGAGAGAAAACAGTATAGGAACCAAACCCAAACCCAAGTCCCAGCCCAGTCCAATTTTCCTCGTTTTTCAAGTTTTTGACCCGATCATTTGGTAGGGATATTAGTAAAAATAAGTATAATTTACACAAATCATATTGTTTAATTATAATTTTTTTCTATTTTTATATTATTTACATATATTTTTTTAAAAATTATTAGTCTAGATATTTTTACTTTAATATCGGATACTTTAATTATTAATTTTGTTGAGATAAAAAAGGAACAATATATATAATTCAATTTTCAGTTCCATGAATAACGTTGAATTAATTAATAATGAAACTTTCCTTCTTAACAGCTTCTCCAATTCAAAAATTCAAAAAATTCTCCTCTCCCATAGGATCAAATATTAATTTTAGAAATTAAACTTTTCCATTTGTAACAGCTTTTCAAAATTCAAAAAAAATTTGTTGGGCGCATCTGTCCAAAATAAACATACTTCAGCTCATTGTTACCTCATCTTTGTTGTAATTGATACAAAAAGGCACACAACTTGATTTTATATCATGTATGATTGTATTTGAGATAAAATAAACAGAAATACAATTTTGTATTAAAAAAATTGATGTATTTGATAGAAAATTTTACATACTTCAACACATTTTGTCCCCCTCCCTATTGTACTTGATACAAAAAAAAGACACATAACCTGATTTTATATCATTTGAGACAAAATAAACAAAAATACAATATTGTATCAACTGATATAGATGATACAACATTTTATATATATCAATTACAATATTGTCATTGTTGTATTCGATACAGAAAATACCCCAAAAATAAAAAATACACATAATCTAATATTGTATCATGCACTGTTATATTTTGATACAAAATTACACAGAATTCAATATTATATCATGCATTGTTGTGTTTGATACAAAATTACACAAAATTCAATATTGTATCATGCACTGTTGAATTTGATACAAAAATTACACAAAATTTCAACATTGCATCAATCATTGATTTGCTCTTTCGAATAATCCAACAAATCGTGCAATTCACTCACTTTTGTCGTGAATTGAACATCGTAAGCTTCAACTTTTGGGTGTTTCTCCTCCAATTTCGATACCAAATAAGCATTTTCGTCAATAAAAATTGTGCACCCTTTGTGATTGAGAGAATGTCATAGCAGGGTTTCATGAGTAAGATCAAAAACAAGGAAATTACAAGGGGCTTTGTAGCAACGGAGGACAGTAGCCATCATCTTCATCTCCACCGTCGACATTCGTGGAGAAACAGTAGACGAGTTCACAAAAGCATAGTGAAGAAGCGCGTCGAACACACTCGCCGACAACGGAGAGTTACCGCCAACTATGTCCGTTCTGATTTTCGCAGTGGGTACTGCATCCTTAGCAGTGAAGAAAGTAAGTGCAAAAGTGAAAGTGAAAAAAGAAAGGAACACAAGAAATCAAATGCGAGGAGAAGCAATAATTGTTCCTAATCCTTGTTTGTGAAGAGATGGGTGAAAAACTATAAGCTTAGTATTACTAGCCTTCATTCTATCTCTTTTTGTGTTTCTTTTTCAGATATTTCTTTCGGTGATTTCTTCACATGGAAGTATAAAGATGAAGGAGACAAAGAAATTGGGGGAGTGCAGCCTGGAAGTTAATATCGTTTAAATTAGGGATTCTAAATTATGTATCCACGTGAGAGGGTTTTAGGAGGAGAAATATGAATTTTTGAAATATTTTGATACGGTAGAGAATAATAGTAAATAAAGTAAAAAAATAAGTATAGTTAAGTAATTTTTTCTAAAAATAATGTATGTATTAATTTGGTGTATTAGTAGTATCTTGTTTGGTACACTTTTTCTTTCTAGATATTAGTAGTGCAATTATCCCTTACAAAAATTTCACATCTTTTTCACCATAATTTTGATGGATATATTTGTAAATAAATTTTTTTATATAATGCATGCTACTTTTTAATGAATCAAATCAAATAATGCATAAAAATATTCTATGTATACATGCATTACTAATGTAAGTATTATCTTTTTGTTTTTGTAACTGAAGAAGTTTTATTACCAAGTGAGAAATCAGGCTAAAAAAAATAAAAAGAACAGACATTGGACAAAGTCCCAGTGCTGAGTATGCAACTTTACTCCTTTGCTACCTATCTAACTCTAGCTAGGGTAGAAATTTAGTACGGATAAAACTCTAGCTAACGTAGGCTCTTTAAAAGCGCAATAGTAAACATATTTGATTATCAATCTCACAATTATAGTTGACATTTGTTTCTTTTCTTCGATTATCATTTGGTTTCACTCCTGCCACTTGATATATGCATCCTGCCAAGAACATTCGATAGATGATAGAGCGCGCTACATTTGTTCCATGATGACGTTTCATCTATATGCATTCTGTGGGCCAGGCCCAAATAGGCCTTATAATTCCTTGTCATTTCAGTAATTAATTCTATATCTCAGCCGTTACTGGACATTGAAGGAATAAGTGCCCAAGAGTTTCATCTTCTGCTTCGCACAACTTGCATTGTGGTTCTACATCAAGTCCCCATTTGATTTATTTATCTTTTGTGTATAGGTTACCATTAGCTACCAAATACGTCATACACATCTATTTTGGTGGGGTTGGATTACTACACACAAGCTTCCTCTAACTTACCTTAGGCAGCGTACCTATAAGCTTTAAGTATATATGACGAATTGAGAACTTCTCAACTCTCATTTCTCTGGATACGTTCAGTCCAACATCTTCAATATTGGTGGCAGCGTTGAGGATTTTTCTCCAAATTTAATGTAAGTATTATAAATACACTCTATTTTATATTATTTTTAAACACTCTACCAAACGACCCCATGATGTCTTTAGCTTTAGTCCCACAACTTTATGGTCTTTAATTTTTACTCTTACTGCTTATTTAATAATAATATAAAATTACGAGTTAAAATATTTTCAACAATGACTTGATTTTACATAGCAAAATCTTTTTTACAAGATATTTATCTAGGATATAAGTTATGTAGTAATTGATTCGCACGGCAAGAATTTTTTGAAATCTTTGCTTTGAAGAATAAGTTTTGTTATTAGAACTTATACCTTATTTTAATAATAATAAGGAAAAATTACACAAATACACGATATTTATAAACTTAATTACTATTAATCCCTACCATTTAAAAAAATTACTAAAATTCC
>JBCEWC010000900.1:0-47469 GCA_038996855.1 Solanum aculeatissimum | reverse complement strand
TGGTTTTGACTAATGATGCATGATTTGAAAAGAATGTAAGTCTTCCGATTTGAAGTTACATGTATACATCTATGTATTCTCGTGGGATGAGACTTTCTATCGAGGGATTGAAGTCGGTGTGGGCTATCTCCACAGGGTCCATACTCCTTTCTGTCAAACCATGTGCCAACATGGGATTTCTCCCTATATGGGATGCCTTGTTTGTTTCCCCTTTCTTAAGGGTGATTAGGGATCTACTTGGCAAGTAGTCCGGATATGAGTAGTAGCTCTCTCGGGTCTTCTCTATTGTCGGTTTAGGTTACATCCCCGCTATATTATCATCATAGGATTGTATCTCATGCATCATGGCATAGCATATTGTTATATTACTCTTTGGCTACGTGCACTCCTTTCGTACCAGTTGTCCCCTTGTCATGTTCTTTGGTCATACTACATTGTCATATGCATTGCATGCCCGCATACATAGTACATATTATGGGCTAACCCATATTCTTTGTCTACATGTTCTAACCATGTAGGGACCGGAGATGACTTCTATGTTCTAACGGACGATGCTTGATTATCTTGAAGACTTTATTTGTGGTGAGCCCCTTTGTTCAAGGGCAATAGCCACCTTCTATCCACCTAGTTTTATTATGTTATTTACTTTACTTATGTATTGAGGGTGAGCCTTAAACTATGTCGAGGCCCTGCTCGGTCTATGTAGATGTTTGTTGGACAATTAAACTCTTGTACGTTGGCTTGTAATGTTGAATATTACGATTATGGAATGTTATGTTTATGAGTTTTGATTATGAGAAATGATATTGATTATGCTTATGACTTGATGTTGGGAGTTGTTATTGACTATGTGCTTATGTGGAAAGTCCGATAATCCCGGTGTGCCCCCATAGTTTGAATCTTACTTACCCGTCCCCTTAGATATAATTGTTATGTGCTATGTGAATCCATGCTTATCCCATTCCTGGCAACATCCCCATAGCTTGAGTCCAAAGCCCCGATTCCCTTAGATCTTATGTGTTATGTGTTTTGCTTCCGCGTTTCCGAACCGATGATATGTGTAATGATGCTATGATGGCTTGATCGAGGACCTTCGGGTTCTCCTTTGTCATGTCATATTTAGGCCCCTATCCGGGTCATGACACATAAATTTTGAGATATTCAAGAAATACATTATAGGTCACTATTCCAAGATGCATGAGATGTGTTATGCTTATAATAATAGTTATCACACTAGTATTCAAATGTCCTCGTTTAAGGCATTATATGGCCAATGATGTTGTAGAAGTCCCCATTTTAAGAGCTATAAAGTGTCTCGAATAAACACACTACCTGAACGGGCTTTACTTAAATGGTCATAAAGTTTACTTCGAACTCAAAATAAGACAATCTCAATATCGTTAGAAAGAGGATTCAGAGTCATTTAATGTGATAGGCTGTGGTACATCTAACTCGTTATACTCTAGGAGATATGGTAATTTGAATTTGATCCTTTTATGAACTCATGCGAAAATTTTGTCGATAAAAATTCTTTGGAGTTAGCTTAATGTAAAATATACCTTATGTGCCTTATGACCCTAAATCACATCTAATATACTTTAAAAGCATAGTAATTGATATGAACATATATAAATATAATATAAAGTCATTATATTACCTAATTGTTATACAATCTTATATCAAAACTACACCGGCAAGGAATCTTTTAACTCAATGTTATGCTAGAGGGTTGTTGTCACCTCAATTCATTTCCAAATATTTTCTCACACTAAATAACTGACCTTAAGATCTATAGTCAAATAAAAGTTTTCTTGTACATCCTTATACAGATATGAAGGATGGCTAGATCTTCACTTATCAAATAATTCAAGGTGTTACAATATTTTTTCACTGTGATTATTCATCCTCGAATGGGATAAAAGTTAGGTTGAGTAAAGTATAATGAACATCTAACGAACATACTTGAATGCAATGATGCATTTTAAACACCAAAATTATGAAATTTAAATTTTTTTGCATAAAACATTTCTTAAAATCAGTTTTATGAGCATGCATGCATATGATGTGAAAACATTAAAAAATTGGAATATATTTCTTAAAATCAGTTTTATGAGCATGCATGCATATGATGTGATATGAAAACATTGAAACATTGGAATATACATGAGGGGATGACAATTTATGAAACCAACCCTTAAAAATTTTGATCATGGTTCTTCTAGGAGGCATCTTTTCAAAAATCTCATAGAACAAGCATTAGAGGGGAGTAAATTCGAGTACATTCTACCGCATGATAAGATCATGAAAGAAGTGAAGAAGTTCTAAAAGGTCTTATAGCCTCCTAATCATAGATGTTGTGCGCTTCACACTGATGAATCATGTCAGACTTTCTAGGATACTTTAAAACCTTCTGCTCTAATACAATGTTTTTCATGACCCATGTTAAGCCCTAGGTGTCACATGACAATTGGAATCTCGAAGAACTCAAACCAAGTCATCTTAGTATATCAATAAGCATACATAAGTTAATTTAAAGCATCAATATCAATATAGGGAATTAGAAAATGGACCTCATCCCAAAATCATAAGGGGAAAAAGCAAAATTTGTTCAAATGGAAAGACAACATGGACTGCTTACATCCAACATGCATCTATTAGTCAACATACACTACTAGAAATTTGAGCTACTACAACATTTCGTCTGTCATGTAAAAAGTAATAATTCCATTGATGTAGCCCTATAGAAATTGTTAAGCCAACTACTACAACACATTGCATAGCAATAGCTCTATTACAATCATTATTGCCTACAGTTCTTACGCCTGTAGTATTTGAGATCCCTATTGGGAAAGTTTTCACTTTTAGAAATTACCGACGATCGACACTGCATTAAGACAGTTATGAACCATTGCAATAGGATTTTATGGTACATTTATTTTTATGATATTTCAATGATTTTACTCTTTCTATTTTATCTTTTGCAACGGTTGTTGTATGGTGATGCAACAATTTCAAAATAATATGAATGTTACTTTTTTGCTATGCCATGATTATTCTTTGGTAATGTTATGGTTCTTACCTACAACAATAATTATTATTATGATATTGAAACGAATAAAACTAGCCTATTGTAACATATATATTAACACTTAAAGCCATATCAATTTCTACTCTATATATTGGTTCAATCCTATGGATATATAATAGAGCTATTGCAATAATTTTATATAACATAAAATATAAAAAAAAGTGATCACAAAAAAAACTATTCGTACTAAAATTATATTTCAAGATCAATCATTATGTAGTATCAACAAAAGCAAAATATATATATTTTTTACCATTCAAAATGGTGATCACACCACTGTTTTTAATTCTCATAAATAAAATATTATAGAATGTAGGTAAGTGATCATAAACCCAATCCAACATTTATGTCAAATCTTTTGTAGTACTTTCATTACCTTAAATTTCATCACCTTTAATTAATAAAAATACAATAAATTTTGTAATATTATAACAAAATTCTAGTGACTCCGCATCAGTCATATGTAAATGTTATTACGTAGCTATATGTATACAATGAACATTTAAATATAATAAAATTAAATTAACATAAAATAAATATAATTCCATAATACTCTTTCATAAGAAAAATCTTAAACTAACAAACAAGAATACCAACTACCTCACATGAATTCCAAGAATGCTTGATGCAAATTAAAATCGAATGCATAAAACCATCGGTATATGACAAGATTGAGGGAAAGTTTATAGTTTTCTTTAACTTGATGCACATTAAAAATGAATGCATTTGAATATGTATGTAAAGATGCATACTAGGAAAGAGATTAGCATCTATATTACATTTTAATCTATCATGTTGTTCAATTTTCTCTCTTTCAATTGTCACATCAAAGTTGCTATCATGAGCCAAGTCTAGGACCTATGGGCGGCATAGCAAATGGGGAACCCAAAGGTGCCCCAAACATGCCTCATAGCATACATAAGCACATCCTTGGTTAAGAAACATGATTCAATCATCATCAAGTAGTACTAAGAAGATTTGGGACTTAGGACGCACTCTATGGGTAAAAGGGTAAGAAGTCACCACCATTCCATCACAACATATAATTTTTGGTAATGAGGGCATGTAACACACTTTATGGAAAGTAGGGATTTAAAAATGTCACCATATTGTCAATAACATCACAACAACAACAACACATGGGATAAACACTAAGGGAAGTCTCCATAGATACAAAAGTGTCACATGATTTAATCTGAGACATTATCAAACAATACCTCTAATCATAGATGGAACGAGGGCCAAGACATATCCCGGTCTCACCCTTAAAGGTGAAGTTACAAGGCCTTCACATAAGCAAGCTATATAGAAACGAATATTCCCGTGAACTAGAGGACTCAACAAAAGCAAAGATCTTGACATGTCGGACTAGCCACGAGGATGTGGATCGAGAAGAACTCCACTCCCTACATGGTTAAATATTGTTGGAGAAAGTATGTGTTAGTACTTTGAATGTACTAAGTATACGGGATTTAATGCAACAAGTGAATCATAGCCATACTAAGAATATGCAAATCATAATAAAGACAATAAGCTTAAGATGAAATGAATGATCAATGCCTTAATTAAACCATCCATGGAAGGCAAAACATGCTTTTATAACAAAGCGTAAACATATGTTGGAGAAGAACTTAACCAACAATAAGACCATGAAACCTACTGGAGTAACACCTCCAACCTGACTCAGAATGTCCTTAAGATATATTTCTATAATAGCATAAAATTCATGCATAATATTGTAATTTTGAGTTCATATTATTTTTTGGAGGTAAAATTGTGTAGAAAAATGGTCGCCTTCAATTTCTAGGTCAACCTTATTGAAAAATAATTTTTTGATTGATTTGGCCCTTAACTAGAAGATTGTGCAACAACTCTGCAACATAAACTTATTATCTGATAGTACAAAAATAGTAAAAACTCATTCTGAGGCCAAAAGAGAGGAATATTAAACTTCACACAAAATTACACTGTCCATGTCAAAGATTGCATCGCCCACATGTTCCCCCATTATTTAAATTTGTTCAAATATTCTCCAAATCAAGTGAGGGCAATTGGGTCAGAATCAAACACCCTTATTTATAGGATTCCTTAAATATTTAAGCCATCTTAGCCCTAAATTCTCACTCAAACTCTCTCAAAATCATCACAAAAATTCTCCAATCAATTCAAAGATTCTCAAAAGCTTTAATTGAATTTCACTAATTCAAGTGATTCCATCAAGTCTCGTCAAGTATCCTTTCAATTAATTTCAAGGTTTAAGGTATGTGGGTCTTCACTCGTAGGTCCTTTCACCCATGAAGCCCGACTCTCTCTTTTGATAAGATTTCATGATAGCAAGGCTTAATACTTTATTATTACTTATTATTATTCATTATGAGCATGATTTAAGTTTGATTATATCAACTATTGGTTGGATTATGCATGAACATCTATTTAATGGTTTTTTCTATGAGTTCATTTATGACTATTTAACCTATGCATGATTTGAAACTATGAAAGTTATGAAAGATTATGGATTTTTGGAATGCATTTTATGATACCCAAATTGGGGTTTTATTATTATGATTGTTGGTTATTTTGAATGACATCAAAATGATCAAGTTTTACTCATTCATGTCCTATACTCTTGTATCTCATGATTCTAAGCATATGAGCATATACTCACCAAGTTTCGACTAAAGTTATGTGACAAGCTTGTTATATTGATGAATGGTTTGTTGTAAGATATTCAAGTTATGAATGTTGTGAACATTTAAGTGCTAATAACCATGCTATGAATCCATAAGAATGTTGTGAAAGTTATGAATGATATGAAGCCTTTCTTTGATGCTATGATGAGATTATTTGATGAGCAACTCCTATGATACCACTATGAATTATAAAGTTATGTATGATATGACTGTGTATATGATTTTAGTATTTCATGGGATGTTGACTTAGCACCAAGAGAACCTTGGTTTGACATCATTGTCCCTTAACTACGTTGTCATCATAGGTTTGTGATTTTTCTTATTACATGATTAACCAAAAGGGTAAGCTCGTTGTATGGTACATCTATAAATAATATCCAAAAAAGGTTGAGTTCCCATAAGCCACTTTCTCAAATATTAACCAGAAAAGGACTTGTTCTTTAAGGTTCCTATCATATATTAATTGAAATGGGTAAAGTCCCTGTAAGGTATTTGTGATACTCTTTCTCTGAAATAGGGAAGTGCTCGTAAGGTGAGGAATAGTCTGCCCTGAAAAAGTAGACCACTCCTTGTCTTGTATGGAGGGAACATTGATATTCCATATAGTAGCTCACATGGTCTTATTTTTCAGTTATAGTATCTTCCCATATACGTATTTTATGTTATTAGATTTGATTGAACTCCATGCATTATTTGAATTAGAAATTAATCATTCATGTCATATTGAACTTATATTCATTGTATATGATTATGTATTTTTATTATTATGATTTATATTCTCTTGTTGCATTGCATCCTGCATACCTAGTATATTCTAATAACTATTACATATTGTTTTGCATACATGATCTAACCATGTAGGGATTAGAGCTCATATTCATCCACCTCCTCGTGGCTAGTACATTGGGTTAAAAATTATTATTGTTGAGTCCTCCATTCAAGGGATTACAAAAATTTCATTCATGCTTATGTTAAGACCTATCTATTTTGGATATTCACTTTGAGGGTGAGCCCGGGAGATGTCATGGCCCCCGTTCCACACATGTTTATAGGTATTGTGTGATATTGTGAAATGTTTGGCTTCTGAGACACTTATGTATTTATGAAGATTTCCTTTAGTCCCTTTCCCTTGCATGTATAATTTAATGTTGATGGTATGTGATGAAAGTCTTAAGCCCCTATTTCCTATAGGCTGAGTCCTACATACCCTCTCCTTAGTCTTTGCTTGTTATTTTATGGTCGAGATTCCTATTCCCTTTCTATTCCCATAGCTTGAGTCCAAAGCCCCATTTCTTTTTTATTTAATTTTTTAGTGTTTGTTTATGCTTCCGCAACCAAGGATGGGCTTACTTATTCTTAGAGGCTTGTTTGAGATTCTTTCGACTTCCCTATTCATTGTATCATGTCTAGGCCTTAGTCTTGGATTGTGACAAGCTTGGTATCATATCACCAGATTTATAAATGATCCTTGGAAATCTAACAAACCGTGTCAAGTAGAGTCTTGGCTATCAGGCATTCAAGAATTGATTCACTTCTTCATAATCTATTTCATGCATTAGAACTTGATTTAAGATTTTCCATCTCTAATAATTTCCTTTTTCACTCATAAATAATGCAACCAAGAAAAATGGCACAAAGAGCTCCTACTCTTGAGGGTGATTTGGCCTCTCCGATTACAAAAACTCCCCAAGAAGAAGAATGGGTCACTCATACCGAGTACCAGAATGTTGTTACTTTGTTAGCATGGGTCATAGCCAACCAAGGGGTTCAAGCTGCACATGTTTCTACTCCAGCCTCAAGGGTTAGAGACTTCACTAGAATGAACCCTCTGGAATTTCATTTCTTTAAAGTGGAGGAAGATCACAATGAATTTATTAATGAAGTGTACAAAGTTCTCATTACTATAGGGGTGAACTCGGAAGAGAAAGCGTAACGAGCGGCCAACCAATTCAAAGGCCTTGCTCAAATATGGTTTGCTCGATGGAAAATAAGGAGAGAGAATGATGAGTGTCACGACCCAGGGTAGGGCCTAGAAGTTACACAGTGAATGAGGACCCTAGAGAGTCTCTAAATAAGCCTCATAGAATTCATATACACCTCATCGGTTCGGAAGTGCATAATTAAATAACAAACACATAGTTCTAAGGAAAGCAGGGCTTTGTACTCATGCTACGGGGATTCCATAGCGATTGAGATTTTCATGGATTCACATAGCATATAGCACATAAGAACTAAGGGAGAGTAAGTATGACTCACACTATGGGGATAGAAAGAGGTCTTGGGACTTTCCACATCACTGCAAATCACATAATCATATCTTCATAGCATAAGCATAACACAATATAGTAATAGGCATAGACGATATAAGCAACATACAACAAGTATAACAAGATAGAATGTAGAGTTTACAAGATGTTTGACAATGCTCCTAACATATGGAATAAGACGGGGGCCAAGACATTTCTCGGGATCACCTTAAACTAAATAAAAGATACGTTGAAGAAACATAGTAGGTAGATGGATAATAGATTGTCCAGGGATGATAAGACTCACCACAATAGGTTTCACAATTTGACCTAACCATCAAAAGGTGGATGAAGATAGTCTTCGTTCCCACATGGTTAGATCATATATACAAAAGAGTATATGTTAGTACGTTTAAATGTACTAAGTATGCAGGCATGCAATGCATATAAAATTATCAAACCTACATTCAATGTTAGATGGCAAGAGACTATATCTATAAAGAAGTATATAAGCAAGGGAGAGTATTATATCAATATGCCTTGAAGTCCATGATGCATGAAATGCCATCATGCTTACATATAGAGAGGGTGTGACCTTAACCGATATCTCAAACCCATGCGAGCTATTACATGAATTTTCTCGATGAAAGCCTCCCATAGGATGAGAGTAGACTACTTTCCAAAGGTATTCTAAACCACACCTTATAACCTGGTCATTTCTGTGTGATGGCCACCTTCCTTACGACCCAGCCATTTTGAAAGGATTTGCATATTATATTACATTTTTAACCATACCTTACTACCTGGTCCTTTCGACAAAGGTTACCATATACCTATATTGATAAATCATTATGAGAAAGGTCACCTTACTTAAGGGCCCCTTAGGTCTAGCCCTCACCCACAATCTCATTCAGTGCCAAGTCATCATCCCACGGGAATACATATACATATATATGATTTAAATTAGAACATAAGTCCTTTCAAATCATAATCATGCAGATATAGGCCGAAATACCAAATCATTCTTCATATCGTACTTTCAATGTATAAGAGTATCTCAAACACTCATAGTCATATTGGTGTAAACAACCATAATTGCTCAAAGAGCCATAATAATATACATTTATGCGATCATAAGCTTGTCAAAACCAATGCTTACTTTCAATACAGAGCCATAATCATAATTTGGACTTAGCCCGCATCAAGAGTTTCATGAAAATGATAATTATATGCCATGAGAGATGAGGGCATACATGGACAATAGAGATTCGAACTTAAATTAACAAAATAATATGAAATTCAAGTAAATCCATAATTAAATCACAATTTAGATTACCCATGCTTAAATCAAACTTTAAAGGGACAATGCATATTCAAATCTTCATAATGTTCATGTAATTCAACACATTAGGGCTTGAATTACTTTAAAATCAACAATTAAACATAGTTCATAACTCAATTTAATCAAATAAACATTTATGTAAAAGACCCATAGTTAAAGTAATATTAAAAATCATAAATTAGGTAGAAAAGAATTTAGGGACTTCATGGTTGAATCAGAACCGTGAATAATCAATCCTATATACCTTGATTTACTAGAAGCTTTCAGAATAAAAAATTATTGGAGAAGAAGACCTCTTTGGATTTTAACTTGAATCTTCAAACCACACTTGGAAGAGAGCTTTTAGAAGAGAGAGTTTGAATGTTCAAGTGTTGGATGAATTTGAATGAGAGAAGAGAGGTGTATAAGTTAATTCAGATGTTTAGGAGGGTTTAGAAAGTCTAAAATGACGTTAGGAAGTCATAAAAATCACAAATAAACCATTAATGAATGAGTGAAAAATAATATTTACAGGGGCTCAAGGGAGGCTTCACGGGTCGTGAGCTTCCATACAGACCATATACCTATCTGTGAAGCCATGCTTAGAAAAAGTTTGACTGACGAAAGTCCAAGACGATAATTTCATACTCTGAAAATTTCCACTCCAGCGACTAAACAGACCAGTTCATGAACCATTTGATGTCACACGACCCTTGAAGGGTTAGTGTGTGAAATTCCTTGGCTAAAAATGATTTTCAAGGCCAAGGATCCTCTCACGTGCCACCTCATGGTTAGTAAAGTGTCACACGAGTTGTGTGGGATTCATATGATGGACGCCTTGGTCTAAAACTCCAATTTAAGGCATAATACTCCACACGTACATGGACAAGGGACACCTCAGGAATTTTCAACTTAAAACCAAGTTTTTGGAAGAAATCATCACCATGATGCATCACCACGGACCTTGAAAGGTCACACAGTTCGTATGGGGTTTCTAGGAATATTGCCTTAGCCATAATTTCCAGAAAAATCCATGCACAGATAGCTTTACAAAAAAAGGGCATAACTTCTCCAGCTGAACTCCAAATCAAGTGAAACCAAGTGCGTTGGAAAGATAACTCAAAGAGATTCAATTCGATAGTTCATGGGCCACCCATTGCTTCTTATGCCAAGAGATATAACTATTTAAAATTGACCCTTCCAATGGTTCACATGAATAACTCAACCAATGGAATTCCTTTGACCATGGATTGATGATGGAGACACATGATACCCGTAAACCACTCCAAAATATCTTGAAATCAGTGAACTACACAATGATAACATTTTAAAAATTTTGGGTTGTTATATTATCTCCCTTTTGGGAACATTCGTCCTCGAATGAGATAGAACAAGGCTTGAAAATCTTGACTTACACAAGAAATATCTCTACATAAAGACATGATGAATAATTCATCACTTGAAAATCCAAAAGTCATCAAAACTCAGGTCAAAAGATCATTTAAATCATTTTTGTACACATGTATGCATGTCATGTAATGAAACTCAAGAGATAAAGAATTAGGACCATTTGGAATGGAAGAACCTAGTATCTTAGGTTTGAGTAGATTGGGAAAGATAGGGGTATTGACTCATCGTGCCTGACTCCGCCTCCCCAGTAGAACTCTTCACAAGTAGCTTTCTCCAATTCACTTTAATTGAAGCCATATCCTTATTGCGAAGTCAATTCACTTGCCTATCATAAATTCCAACTAGAACCTCATAATAATCTATGTTTTTTCCTTAACTTCAACACCCTACAAAGGTATAACTGAACTAGGATCACCAATCCACTTCCCTTAAATCTCGATATGTCTCGGTGGATTCCATATATGTAGAATAATAAGAGTCATGAGCTACACTCATGATCATTGCTCTAAGACCATCAACACCTGGAATAGACAATTGACTTTGATACCGAGGTACACCATCTCCCCCAGGAGAAAACCTCCACCTTCCTTTCAACAACCAATCCACTCCAAGAGTAATGTCAAAATCAAATGTTTCAAGTTCCACAAGACCATACAAAAGAACTTTATGCAAGACAGAGATAGGACAACCCAATAGACCCTTTCAGCAAAAATAGACTCTCCCATGGGAGTATAAAATGAGAAAGGCCCCATTATAGTTTCGGAATTCAAACCAAGCTTAACAGTCAAAAAGAGAAGTCATAAAAAAATAAATTTACACCTGGGTCAAGCAAACCATAAGAATGAAAACCAAAGACTTTTAGCATAGGTGTCACCACTTGCGAAGTCTCCTCTACTCCTTGTGAGCATGCATAGCATAGAACCTATTGTTTCTTGGAGTACCATCTTGTTGAACCCTTTATGTTTCATGGTCATTTTGGGTTGTCACACCTTTCCTTGGCGTGTTTAGACAATAGGCAAGTTTGTGGACCATCTCACCACACCCAAAGAAAGCATTTTTATCCTTCTAGCATCTCTTGGGATAGTTCTTCCCACACCTATCACACTGAGGGACCATTGGCCCGCCCCCAACCTGTGCCTTAGGAAGAGGCACTATAGCATTGGAAACCATTGAATTAGAACCTTAGCCCAGCTGAAAATAACTATAATCACCACCACTCCTAGAGTTGGAGAACCCACTATCATAACGGGCCCTCTTAGCATCATTCGCCTTTCTTTCTTGAGCTTCTCCCTTTAAATTTGTTCATCATAAGTCATAAGCCAGGAAATGTACATATCCCAAATAAGGATAACCGTATGACACTCCTTCATAACCAAATCAGAGATTCCAGAAATAAACTTATGCATTCTTGCACGGGGTCTACCACACTCATACAAGTCTGCTTGTAGGGAGAGTTTTTAGGTTTGAATTCTAGAAATCTTAAGAGTAATGAATGAAATTGAAGAAGGATGGAGGATTATAGGTGTTTTTAGGGGTATAGGATAGATTAGAAAGTCACAGAAGACCCTTAAAAATAACCAAAATAACAGAAAAGCCATTAATGAAATATGCATTAAAAAGTGTCCATGGGTCCTGTACAAGAGCACCACAGCTCGTGTGACGACACACGGACCGTACAAGGATCTGTGGGAAGTTTCACTTTTGACAGTTAAAATAATTAAGTAGAGGATATTCTCATTGAAGACGTCACGGTCCGTACCAAGCTTCACGTTTCATTTAAGATCTCATATAAAGATTCAAGTTCTGAGATAGTGATTTGATACTTAGAATTTTCTAGGGGACAAGGTCTCACGAGACCCCACCATTACCTGTGGTGAGGAAACATGACCCTTACAAGGGTCCGTGGTAGATGCCTTAGCCACCCAGTGGCTTTCAAGCCAAGGACCACCCCTAGGAAGCCTACACGGCTCGTGGAGGTGACCATGGAGTGTCATCATGGTCAAAAAATTTTGAAACTTATCTTTAAGCATAGCTAAGGCCTCTCGAGGTTCAAGTCCTTAGAGGGAACAATGAAAAACTAACAAAGTAAAATTTGGATAATTCATAATCCTTGAAAAATGTGCATATATGTATTACTTTATTCCTTTTTTATGAATATGTTTTAATGGTGGTCAATGTTACAACTTTCCTAATTATTACTTACTAGATCAAGAGGGGTAAAGAATGGGATAAGGGTGTATTAACAAGATTCAATGGGATCCCTCTCGTCTAGTCAACCTAAACTTATCACGGGATGGTAGTACTGTGATAAAAGGTAAGGGTTAGCAATGTCACACTATCGAGATGGATAAAATCATATAGTGAAATTTGTCTCTTGCCTGGATAAAAGGGTTAGGTAAACATAACTTAGTAGTTATGCATGATACTCAGAACAAAAGGTTATAATTATCTGGTTATACTTAGCTAGGAATTCATGGGGAACACAATACCCTAGTAACTTCTCTTACAGATTTTACAACACTTTTACATGGTTTATAGTTGTAGTTTTAGTTTACTTATTGCATTTTACAACCGCCCCGCCCCCCTTTTTTTAGCAAAAAATTAAATTAATTTAATACTAATTGGTCATAATTACTCCAAGTCTAGACCTTTTTCCCTGTGGAATTGGCCCTATCCATAAATAGGTACTATATTTGCCAACGACTACTTATGCCTTCATTGAGAGGCATAGTTTATGCGTCAGGTCAAATTTTGGCACTGTTGTTAGGGATTTCAACTTTTAGACTTGTTTAATTTGGATTATTTGTGAATTAATCCTTATTTTTCTTATTTTACTTGTTTTTGTGGTTTTTGTTTTCTTTCCGTATACAGGTGTAGTGTATGCCTAGGACCCAAAGTCGAGGCAATCCCTTGACTTTGTTTGATCAAGAGATCTAGAGAACATTTAGAAGAATAGCCAAGAGCAACGCAAACAACACTGCTAATAATGTTGCAAACATCACACTAAACTAGAATAATAATGATGACCCATCACCACTTAAGAATGTGAATCATCCACCATAGGATCTTCAAGTCGTTTCTCATACATGGAATCAATATAGGCTTGATCCTGTGACAGTGGATGTAAACGAAGCTAAAGTGTTACCTTATTTACTAGATGCACTAAATTTGTTGTGTCAAGTGGGTTACTATAAGTGTTACAGAATAGAATCTTATTCACGGGCTTACCATTATAGGATCAATCTAACCATCTATATAATGTTGTGTTTGTCTATAAGAGTGTGATGGGAAACCAAAATCTGTCAATGGATATCATTGGGCTCCATGTCTTCCTATTATCTCTCAAGGAAAATGCAGCAGTATGGTTGTCTGAGCTCCCATAAAGTTCTATCACTATATGTGCAGAGATACAGAAAGCCTTTTTAGAGAGGTTCTTTCCCAAGTCAAAGAAACTGAAGCTGAAGGATTCGATAAATAACTTTGCGAAGTTGCCTGGTGATTCAATAAGAACTACATGGGAGCGATTTACAAAGTGTTTGAGGAGCTTTCCAAACCACAAAATTATTGATGATTCCTTGGTGGAAATCTTCTATCGGGCACTAGATGATAATTGCAAAGCAGTGGCTGACACCATAATTGGAGGCTCATTCATGGATTGCACAGTTTCTTTTTCTAGCTGTGCTACTAGAAACGGTAGCCAAGATAAAAAGTGCATGGGGCTCAATAGACAAATCGATGACTAAAAGCTCATTCTTAGATAGTACCAATCTAGAATAGGCCAATATTAATAAAGAGATGATTCAAGAGTTGGCTTGGATTAGTACTAAAGTTTGATTATTGATGAAGCAGAATCAAGAATGAGTTAATGTGGTTAGCCAATAGCCACCTCGTGCACCTTTGTATAAAGAGCCATATTATGAGGAGAAGTCTTCCTGTGTGACTGATCGGACGAGTGATTTTTGGACCAACACCCAAGGGTACAATTAGGACTATTGGCATGAAGGTCAAAGGAATAATGGTCATATCTACAACAGGGACAATGCTTATAGGGACAACAATCGAGGAAATTACGATGACAGAAATAGTGGATAAGACAAAGATGGCAATTGGGATTGCAGAGATGGGTATAGAAGCGATGTGTATGTGCCACCGCATAATCGTGATTCTAGCAATGGTAGTTAGCATATTGAGGAGATGTTTAATAAGTTATTTAAGAAGGTTGATACCCCTGATGAGACCTTACCGGGGATAAAAGCTTATATCTCAAGTATTAATTACTAGATTGAGTCTCATTTTGTGGCTATTAAGCTACTAAAGCAACAATTTGGTAAGATGTCTACATAGTTGAACCGGCGCTAGAAGGGTTCATTTCCAATAGACATAGTGCAAAATCTAATGAATAATGGGCAGTGTATGGTAGTGATCACATGAGGTGTTAAGCAGACTATTGACTCACCGATCCCGATAGATGATGTTGAGGTTCGTGAGTAAATAGTAGATAGCAAGGATGCAAAGACTTAATATGACAACGCTAAGGATGGGGGTGAACAATGATGTAACACCAAAAAAGTTGAAAATCATACCTAGGCCTCCACCACCTTTCCCTCATAGACTCAAGAAGAATGAGGAAGGTATGTTTCAGAATTTCATCCTCATTTTGAGGCAACAAATCATTAATATTCCCCTAGTTGAGGCATTGGAGAAAATGCCCACATATGCTAAGTTCATGAAGGACATTGTGACGAAATAGAGGATAGTGAACCAAGAGCTTAGGAGCTTCTACATTGCACTGTTATTGCAAAATGGTCCTTGGTGGAAAATAAAGAGGACTTCGGAGCATTCACTATCCCATGCACGATAAGAAATATCAACTTCACAAAGGCATTATGCGACTTAGGAGCCAACATCAATTTAATGCTTCTTGTAGTCTTCAAGAAATTAAGCTTGAGAGCCCTTACACTAACAAGTATGTGATTGTTGGTGGCTAAAAGGACAGTGAAGAAGCCTGAGGGAATACTATACGACGTTATAGTCAAAGTGGAAAAGTTCATATTCCCCACGGACTTTGTGATTCTGGATTATGAGGTTAACATTAAATTCCCAATCACCATGGTAATGTCTTTCCTAGCTACTAGGCAAGCCCTAGTGGACACATAGTCTAGCCAACTGATGTCTAGATTGAATGACAAAGAAGTCATCTTTAATATTTACCAGTGAACGATTAAACTCGATGATTTGAAAGTGGTCTTTGTTAATGGGATAAGTGATGAGGTGCAACCAAAGGTACAAATTGAGGAAAAGCTTAGTATCGACACTCTAGAAGCTGAGTTAATAAACTTTGTGAGTAATGGGATCCTAGACTATAATGAGGTGGTAAAAGCTCTGGGAGAATCTAGTTTTTCTAGACACCAAGTCAAGCTCGAGTTAGACTTGAAGAATCGATAGTCGCCACCTACTAGACCATCCATTGAAGAGCCACAAGTATTGGAGTTGAAGGCCCTTCCAACCCATCTGAAGTATGTGTTTTGAAAGCATTAATCATGGTGCTTAAATGATTTAAAAGGGCTATTGGGTGGAAATTTGCACATATTATTAGCATTCCACCTAGCATATGTACTCACAGAATTCAACTTATCAAGGATTATAAATAGAGCATTGAGAACCAATGTCGTCTCAACCCACCAATGCAAGAGGTGGTGCATAAAGAGATCATAAAATGGTTGGACATTGGGGTGATATATTCAATTGCTAACAGTGAATGGGTGAGTTCAATCTAGCATGTCATAAAAAGGGTAGAATCACTGTAGTGATAATGCTAAAAATGAGTTGATTCCCATGAGACCAATCACAGGTTTGAGGGTTTGCATAGACTATCGCAAACTCGATCCATTGACAAAGAAAGATCCCTTCCCTATGTTATTAATAGAATAGATACTACATCACTTTGTAGGAAAAGGATAGTACTATTTTCTTGATGGTTATTCTGTTTATGATTAGATTATTATTGCTCCAAATGACCAAGAGAAGACCACCTTAACAAGTTCTTATGGTACCTTTGCATTTAAAAGGATGCCATTTGGATTGTGTAATAAACTAGCTGTATTTTTTAGATACGTGATTTCCATCTTCTCAGATATGGTGGAAGACACTATTGGGGTGTTTATAAATTACTTCTGCCTTGATGGAAACTCCATCAAAGATCGCTTGACGCACTTGCATGGCGTGCTTCAGAGATGTGAAGAATGCCACCTTATTCTGAATTCAAAAAACTGTCACTTCATGTTGAAGGAAGGCATTGTGTTGGGACACATGTTCTCCATCAAAGGTATTGAGATTAATAGTGACAAAGTTGTGGTGATTGAGAAGATTCCTCCACCTATCTCTATTAAAGGTGTGAGAAGTTTCATGAGGCAAGCATGCTTCTACAGAAGGTTAATAAAGGAATTCTCAAAAATTGCACATCCCTTGTGTAAGCCGCTTGATAAGGATACTAAATTCATGTTTAATGATGAATGTCTGAAATCATTTGAGGGGTTGAAGCAGAAGTTAATATCAGAACCTATCATAGTTGCTCCAGATTGGTCTTAGCCCTTAAAAATTATATTCTATGCAAGCAGGGTTGCACTTGGCTTGGTATTGAGATAACCTAAGAAGATGATTCTACTTCCCATCTATTATACTAGTAAATCCATGAAAACGCACGATAAAATTACACTGTCACAGAGTAGGAGTTACTCGCAATGGTCTTTGCATTCGAGAAATTGAGATCTTATCTTCTTGGACAAAATGTCATTGTACAATCTAACCACACAATATTATGGTATTTGATAGCAACTAAGGATGCAAAACAAGAATAATTTTATGGGTACTTCTTATTCAAGGGTTTGACTTCGAGTTGATTGACAGAAAGGGGACAAAATATCAAGTTGTAGACCACCTATCGTTACTTGAGGATACATCCATGGAAACGTTTCATAAGGGATGGACATTGATTATTCGTTCCATGATATGAGAATACTGGAAGCATCTCATGACTTGATAACATGGTTCACAGACTGTGAACTACTTTGTTAGTGATGTTGTGCCACTCTGATACGCCCAAACTCACACCTCAAATGAAGTGCAAAGCGGTCGTTGACCAAATATAGAACCCAACAAGAGTTGGGGTCGATCCCACAGGGAATGCGTGAAAATACAGCTAAAAGTACTTCGTCTCACGTGCAATTCCTATTTCCAAAATAACAATGCATAATAAAAATGGGAGTTTTTGCAGTAACATTTAAACTAAGTAACAAATGTAGTCTATTAATTTCTATCTACGGTGACTATTAAAATTCAACAATGACTTGCTAGACTAGGTTTGTGGTTTCCATGACACCAATTTCAATACTCAAACTTAGGGTTTTTATGACCGTGATCTCATATACAGAGTAAGTAAATAGTTAACACCTAATTCACCTTCCAGTCCTTCTTAGGTGTATATCGTTTCTTACCTTCCAATCTTAGAACGTTTTACTTATACCAACCTTACTTTACACTCCAGGATACTCTCACCTTCCAGTCTTGAGTACTTAGATTAGGTTAAAAACCCTGAATTTTGCCCCAAGACTCTTTTCCTAATCACTACCTCCCTTTCGGACAAACAGTGAATACAGGGTTACCCCAATGCGTCGACTCATTAAGGTTTAAGTTCAATTGAAGATATCTTATGGTGCAAACTATGATCACTTCCAACGTTAGCCCTAAATGTGTTTATCTTCTTCGGTGATCATAGTCCCCACAACCCTAGTTGTGGGTTTAGCCTAGCATACTTGAAGAATCCAAATTAGAACAAGATGAAGAAGACATAAATCACACTTACGATTGAAAGATCAATGAAATTACAACTTGCAATTGCAATTCAATGGATCAAACATAGCAAAAAGATTGCAAAAGTAATGTGTCAAGCATAAATTCACCTCTGTCTATACTCAGCCGTCAGTAATGACATAAAATGACCTAATAAAAATGTATTTATATGATTTAAAACAAATCCTAAATGAAATAGAACAATTGGGCGTCGCCACGCTAAATCGGCAACTACACTGACCGTGTAAGTTTCAACGGTCCGTGTCACCTCCCGTCTGAATCCCCTTAGCATCCGTACTTCACTCGTTCTTCAGATGACTCACTATCTCAGTTGACGACCCTATGTAACGGACCGTGTACTGTCACACGATCCGTGTAGGCAACCGTCTAACTTGCCTTGGTCTCTATCTTGAGTGTGCACTTTGGCCTTGATTCTGTGATGTTTAACGGTAGGGGAAACGGTTCGTGTAACTGCCAACGGCTCGTCCCATTCTCCGTGTGCTTTCACTTGGGCTCAAATCCTTGACAACTTCTTGGCTAGCTTTCTGCCTCGGTTCACGGATGGTCACACTACCCGTGAAAGAGTACACGAGCCGTCAATCCTCTCGTGTAATCAGACTTGCCTAATTTTCTTTTCACTCTGTTTTGGCTCTTCTGTGCCACTTCTCATGGCCAGCTTCACGGCCCGTGCAAGGTCGTACGGCCCATGGTGCTGACCGTGTGAGGCTATGAATGGGCCATTTTTCTGGCATTTTCTTCCTCTATCGACGGTGTTCGTGCCTTGCTTAAATTTCCTGAAAATACACTAAACAAAATATTAAACGCACAAAATTTGCTTGAGAACTTACAAAGATTTTACCTGAAAAGCGTTAAATGACGAGCACTTTCGCGACTCATCAACACCCTCAACTTAAAATCCTTGTTTGTCCTCAAGCAATGACTCACAACACATAAACACAAGCTCCCAATAGGTAACACGCAATAATCCCTGCGTTAGTCAGAATCACACACAAACATAACTTTAACATGCACATACACCCCACAGACTTACACAACTCCAGCTAAGGTTCATGTTATGTCTAGCTGATCTTTTTATACTCAAAAGAGTCACAATGGTCGGTCAAGTAAGCATCAAAAGCATGTATGGATAGCGCCCTCACCACAAAGAAGTCCCACACACAGTATATGCTTGCAAAACAGAGACTGGATTGTAGGCACTCACGCTCACAACAAATTTCCAACTGACACACAAGTACAGACCATAAACTTGCCTTTATTTTCACCACCTCAACTCTTGAACGACCTTGTTAGGATCACTATAGGACTTTTATGGCTTGTAACGTAGGCTCAGGTTAGGGTGTGGTACATTTAGGATCAATAGTGACTAACTTGGCCCCTCCAAAGCACTACCTAGGCTTAGCCCTCACTTCTTATTACTAAATTCTTGTTCTCCCCTATCTCCACATGTTTTAGGGAGCATTGCCACTTTTTATCCCTATCACTTTTTTTTCAAACTTTGCTCCCCATTCTTCCGTTTCTTCGTATTCATCACTATTTTCCTTATACTCTTTACTTTTCCCAAAATATCCACCCTCAACTTAGGCGTTTTGCCTATATTGAGCTGCACAGTGTCTTTATGACAAAACTAGGGCCAATAAAAGCCACCCTCAACTTAGGTGTTAACCTAATGTGAGGTTCACGATGGCCTTGGAGAGACCAGGGCCCATATCAGGATTTGCATCAAAGTAGGCAAGGTGAGTTGGGTGATTACAAAGAAAAAGGTTCATTTCGGCTCAACTTTTGGTTCAAAGGGACACTTTCATTTGGTTGGTCGATTTAGGCTAAGTGACCTTTCACAAAAATGGCCTAAGATCCTTTCCTAATTCAGTCATTCGAGCATTTCAGTGAGACTAACCGGGAAAGTTCTAGCTTACAAGTGTGCCAATTGATTTCAAACACTAGGCTCACATGCACATGGCACACATCCAACGCTAGCTAGCTCCAGCCAACCAAGTTTTTCTTATTCATTCAAAATCATCAACCAAATAATATACAAAACCTTAGCACAAAATCATACAGAGTCGTTAGGGAAGAATGCATGTACACGCCATCACTGTGATTATCATCATACAAACTCAGGATTATTACCCAACCTATTACAGACCTTATGTTTATGTAGATTACAACCTAAACATGTCAGTTCTACTAGACAGACCACCTGAGAGAAAAGAAACATGGAAACAAAAACTCCCAGGTGATAGGAATGTCCCACCCCCTCCAAAAGAAAAGTGTATTGCCCTCAATGCACAGAAAGTAGACAATAGAAGAACAAAAAGGGCAAGGACATACCTGAGACGCACTAGGCGTCGGGCTAATCCGGTACATCAGCATGCGACCCTCCAGTGGGGTCGTCTCTCTCAACTTGTGGTCTACCGGCAGACGCACTTCCAGACGCTCCAGCTTGTGCCGCCTCCAGAGCCAACCTGTCCTACTCTTCCTGTAATGTTGTTGCTCACCGACTGGCCCGAAGTGCTTTGTACAACTGTTTGGCTTCCGCCTCTTGAGGATCCTCGGGAAGGTTGTGGCGTTGCTGGAATTTGTTTTCCTTCCCTCTTCGGCGAGAAGGTTCTGGTGGCGCCATAGTGGATGCCACATGTGTCGGAGGTGTCGGTGGTGTCGCAGCCCACAACCCCTCTAACGAAGGGGCTGGAGTAGGGGCTGAAAAGAGGTCCAAGAATGACTTAGTAGGTGTAGGTGGAGGGGGGCATTATACTTGGCTATAAGCACAGCTACTTGGTTTTTCAACTCGGAAATCGTGTTAGTTATGTTGGAGGCCTCCCTCCCCGACAGATTGTTGATCTTCTCCTGGAAGTATGTCTCCAAGCCATTGATTTGGGTATGGAGAACTGCTATCTCTTTGCGCCACTCGGAGTGGATAGACTCTGCATAATTCTGGAGTACCTGTGGCATGCACTCCACTATCTGATCAACAATAGCCCGTGTCTGGCGCTGCTCATTCACCAGACGGGTCAAGAACTCATAGGGCACATAGACATACCCTGGAGCTGCTGCCGCCTGGGAAGATCTACCCCTAGTCTGTTCCGATGCTCCACCTATCGGGGGTATCCCTATAGCTCCCTCCAAATCCATGGGTTGTTGTGGGCCTTCTTGAGGAAACACTAGCGAGGCTCCGTATCACTGCGTCCTTATCCGGAAAAGGGGGTTGTTGACGTCTTTGATCAAAGCTATATTTACCCCCGTTGTTGGATATGTCTTCCGGTCTAAGTATCGTGTGACAGGGACCTGGGCCCATCGGCAGAGAGCTCTGATGAGGCAAGGGAATGGCATGGTTGATCGCTCACTGAGAGCCTTGTCTCTCATCTCCGTAGCTATGACCCGCCCTGCATTGATGGGATAGCGGGCTATGAGGCATGCAACCAGGGAAGCCTGAGACAACTGGAGAATGTTGGCATTAAGAGTGGGTCGTAGACGAGCCCACACCACAGACCATCAAAACTTAGCCTGAAAATTTAGGGAGGCTTTCGTAATGAGGGTCCGCGGGTCATTTATCCAAGCAGCCTCAACGCCCTGCAAAGTGATTTACTGTGCAATCCATATGACTACGGCAACTCTGGAGGCAGGATCAACCAATAAAGCGGACTCAGAAACCTGATGGACTTTTGCAGCATAGAGTTCGTCCGCTGGCGGTCTGTACTCTGGTCCATACAAGAAACGGTTAATAGTCGCCTCAGAGATATCCACGTCTCGCCCCCGAATGGTCAAACTAGGCAGCGGTCTCACATTTCTAGCCATGCACCTTTGCAACCGCTGAGTACCACCTCCCACTGAATTTAGTAGATCCGCCGCATAAGCTAAGTAGAATTCCTGGATGAAGGCAGGCCCATAAAATCCAGGCTTTTGGGTCATCCACCCAAACTAGTGGAACTCAAATGTGGATTTGATATCTGGAACTGCATCAAAGTGTTCGGTGAAAATGATCAACTCAAGGATCACTGTGCGCCTCTGAAAACCCCAGAACCTTTGTTCAGCCCGTTTAAATAGATGTCCCTGCTGCCTGGAGTAGACCACCTGTCGCGGAGGAATAGGAGGGTAGTCCGGGCCTCCTCCTCATTAGGAGCTCGAGAAACAGCAGCGTGTATAGCATCATCATCACTGTCTCGAAGCTCAGCAGTCGCTGTGTCATCCGGGTGGGGCGGTGTATCGGGATCTGCTGCGTGTTCTGTGTCCTCAAAGTGCTGGGCAGCATCCACCTCGCACCCTCCAATAGAGGTGGCCGCAAAGTGGAAAGGGGAGTTGCCTGTTGGGTCCTCCGGGCCCGAGTCGTGCGGGGGGAGTGGGGTGAGACATTGCCAGTAAATTGAACTTCCACCCCCTCAGACGACTCGGAGCCCGAGCTACTCCCCGTTGGTGAACTAGAGGACTCAGTGGGATAATCACGGAGTCGGGTTTGTCTGCGAGAACCCATCGTGCCTGAAAGCATAAAACAAGTACCATTAGTGTTTGTAGATAAACAGTCAAACCAAGACTCGACGAGTACTCAGACTTCCTCGTTAGTGGTACTACGTGACAATGACCCTTAAGAGTGGCGTCACCCGGTGTATTATTGGGAAATTGCACGTAGTCCCCATTTTGGTAAACACGACAAACATGCAGCCACAAAAATCAAACAAACACTAATGCAGGATAACTGGACAGAACAGTACACGGGTCGTGTGATGTGGAACGGCCTGTGGACAGGTCTGTCTGGTAGGACTTGAGACATTTCATTGATGGGCATCTAGACGGGACCTCACACGGGCCGTGTGACTTGGAACGGTCCGTGAGATGGGTTGTTTTCCTCATCGTTGCCAGCCGTTCAACATATGACTAGGTCAACCCCAACGGACATCTACACGACCCGTGTACAATGACACAGTTCGTTAACAATGTCGTTGGACGTGTCGGGCATGATGTTTTGATGGTAACTCCGCAAATCCGGCCAACCCATTCATAAATTGGAGACAACAATAACTTACCTAACAAATATCACCACAAATACTTGAATTTCGACCCCCCTCCCCCGTACATTGACACCCTAATTTCCAATGTATATGCTAAGAACAACTGAGGGTGTAACAATGATGGATTTTACATACTCACAACCCGATTTTCATATAGTTGACACACTAATTTCGAGAAAAGTAAAGACAACCATAAGCTTACTTACTTGAATTTGGACGAAATTAGAGGGTGAGTGACTAGAACTAGACCTCACGGTCGAGAGGGTACACCACGTGAAGTGCGAGACGGAGCGTGAGAAGGCAAGCAATTCTTGAAGAAAGAGATGTGATTTGAGAGAGTTGAGAGTATTTGAGGGGAGGTTGATAGGAGAGTAAGAAGAAAAGTGAAGAATGAATTTTTGGGGAATGAGGTAAATTATATGCGGTCAAATGGCTGCATCACGGTACCCTAGACAGACCATTTCACGTGACACGGCCAAGTCAGATCGTCCGTGTGATCTGACTTGGCATTTTGTTTCAGAGCAGTTCAGCGGGGTAGGCTTCTGTCCTACTTCACAGTTGGCCTAACGGTCCGTGTGACGATACACGGCCCGTTTGGCCTTTCGTGTAAAATTACTTAGGTATATGAATAACATGGCCATGGGGTGAGTCACTGCCATACTACACGGTAGACCTCACGGTCCGTGTGAGGTCACACGGTCCGTTTGGCCCTCCGTGTAATGTGACTTGTATTTATTGCAAAATATTTCAATGGGGTAAGTTTATGTCCCATTTAACGGTAGGCCTCACGGTCCGTGTAAATAAACACGGCCCGTTAGGCATTTCGTGTGAAAGGACTTGGGTAATTATACTATGCGTCCCTGTGATAAACTACTGGCCCACTTCACGGTTGGCATCACGGTCCGTGTGGTTTCACATGGGCCGTGTGGTCGTCCGTGTAACATGACTTTACATTTTCTGGACCTATTTTAGAGGGACAGGTCACTGCCCCACTTCACGGTTCGCCTCACGGCCTGTGTAATGTCACACGAGCCGTGTGGCCGTCCGTTTCATGGGACTCGACCAAGATGCACTTACCTAGAAGGCTGTGGCGATGACACGCTCGCAGGCCGTGTGCTGGAACATGGGTCGTGGGTAATGTCGGGCCACAGGACTTAACTTAGCTTGTAAGGTATCCACCATGACTCTCTGTAGTGCCCATTTCAACGTATCAACCTGCCTCTGCGACAAAAAAAATAACAACTAATGACATACGACAAGCGGACCATATAATGTAGAAACTTAAACATAAATTATCCTATATTATTTATTTATTTATTTATTTATTTATTTATTTTTTATAATTAAAACATGGGTTGCCTTCCATTAAGCGCTTGATTTAACGTCGCAGCACGACGCAGCTCCCTGTTTACTCAGACTTCATCAAGGTGTAATACCTCTACCATCGAGGCTTCAGACACAACACCCACATATTGCTTGACTCTTTGTCCATTCACCTTGAACCGGTGTACATTCTCTGATTCTAACTCCAACGCACCATAGGGGAAAAATTGAACCACCTTATATGGACCTGCCCATCTAGATTTCAACTTACCTGGAAATAGTCGCAATCGAGAATTGTAAAGTAACATCTTGTCTCCCACATTAAAGCTTTGTGGTACTATGTGTCTATCGTGGTGTGCCTTCATCCTGGCCTAATACAAAGCAGCACTATCGTATGCCTGCAACCGCACCTCATCTAACTCATTTATTTGATCCAACCTCAGATCTGTGGCTTCATCTAAATTTAAGTTCAACTTCTTTAAGGCCCACAATGCCCTATGCTCAAGTTCCACCGGTAAGTGACACGCCTTACCAAACACCAATTGGTATGGGGATATACCGATAGGGGTTTTGTAGGAAGTACGGTAGGCCCACAATGCATCATCAAGTTTTCGTGCCCAATCAGTCCTGGAAGCATTCACGGACTTTGCCAAGATCTCTTTGATTTCCCTGTTGGACACTTCAACCTGGCCACTAGTTTATGGATGGTAGCGGCTGTTTGACTCCATACTTGGCTAAGGCTACACGGAAGATCCTGTTACAGAAATGAGTTCCCCCATCACTAATGATAGTTTTGGGGGTCCCAAATCTGGAGAAGATATTCCGCCTCAGAAACTGTGTTACACTCTTACTCTCGTTGTTCGGCAGTGCCACTGCTTCCACCCACTTGGAAACATAGTCAACCGCTACCAAGATGTACCGCATCCCATAAGAGCTCACAAATGGTCCCATAAAGTTAATGCCCCAGACATCGAAAATTTCAACCTCAAGAATAGGCGTCAAGGGCATCTCCTGGTGCCTAGAGATATTTCCTTGTCTCTGACATTGGTCCCACCCCATTACTAAGTCATGCATATCCTTATACAGAGTGGGCCAGTAATACCCATATTTAAGTATCTTTTTAGCCGTCCGGGCGCTACTGTGGTGCCCTCCCACGGGAGAAGTGTGACATGCTTCTGTTATGCTCAACATCTCTGCTTCAGGAACGCACCGTTGGATAATCCCATCAGCACATGTACGGATAAGAATGGTTCGTCCCAGAAGTACCTGGGTACATCATGCAAAAACCTTTTCCTCTGATGAGAGGTTAAGTCCTCGGGCATGAGGTCACTCACCAGATAGTTAGCAAAATCAGCACACCATGGAATTAACTCAACAGAAGAAGTTAATACCTTCTCATCAAGGAATGAGTCGTCAATGGTGAGCCAGTCGTTCCCCTTTGATTCTTCCTCCAGACGATACAAGTTATCTGCCACTTGGTTTTCAGTTCCTTTTCTGTCTTGGACCTCAAAGTCCAACTCTTGTAATAGTAGAACCCACTGGATCAATCATGGTTTGGCATCCTTTTTTGTCATGAGGTATCTTAGTATTGCGTGATCAGTATGCACAAAAACCTTGGTCCCCAAAAGGTAGGCTCTAAACTTGTTGAACGCATAGACTACAGCCAGCAGTTCCTGCTCAGTCACAATATAGTTCCTCTGGGCCTCGTTCAAGGTTTTGCTGGTGTAGTAAATTGGGTGAAAGATTTTGTTGTGCTTCTGACCCAGTAAAACTCCCACAGCAGTTCCACTCGCGTCACACATGATTTCAAAAGGGCATGACCAATCTGGGGCCACAACAACAGGTGCAGTAATCAACTTCTGTTTTAGAGTCAGAAAAGCCTGCTTGCAGCTTTCATCAAAGTGGAATTTGACATCTTTTTCTAGTAGCTTGCACAGTGGGTGTGCTATTTTGGAGAAGTCCTTTATGAATCGGCGGTAGAATCCTGCATGCCCCAAGAAACCTCTCACACCTTTAACTAAAATAGGTGGTGATAGTTTTTCAATCATTTCAATTTTTTCCTTATCTACCTCTATGCCACTTTTGGAGATCTTGTGGCCAAGGACTATTCCCTCCCTGACCATGAAATGGTATTTCTCCCAGTTCAAAACCAGGTTTGCCTCTTCACAGTGTTGTAGGGCTTTGCTCAAGTTTAGAAGACAGTCATCAAAGGAATCACCTACCACCAAAAAATTATCCATGAATACTTCCAAGGTGTCTTCTACCATATCTGAGAAGATTGACATCATGCATCGCTGAAATGTAGTTGGGGCATTACACAGGCCAAATGGCATCTGTCTGAAAGAAAATGTTCCATAAGGACAGGTGAATGTAGTCTTTTCTTGGTCTTCAGGTGCTATTGATATTTGATTATACCCCGAATAACCGTCCAAAAAAAAATACCATCCTCTGCCTGCTAACCGATCTAACATCTGGTCCATGAAGGGCATAGGGAAGTGGTCCTTCAAGGTCCATTTGTTTAGTTTTCTGTAATCTATGCACACCCGCCAACCCATTACAGGACGTGACAGGACCAACTCATTCTTGTCGTTAGCTATGACTGTCATTCCCCCCTTTTGGGTACACATTGGACTGGACTAACCCACTGGCTATCTGAAATTGGGTAGATCACCCCAGCATCAAACCACTTAATGATTTCTTTCTTAAACAACCTCTTACATGGGCGGGTTTAGCCTGCGCTGGTGTTCGATGCTGGGCATGCAGTTATCTTCCAGTTTGATTTTATGAGTGCATATACCAGGTGGAATTCCCACAATGTCATCTATAGACCACCCAATTGCCTTTTTGAATCTTTGTAAAACCTCCAACAGTGATACCATCTGTGCATCCTGCAAATCTGTAGCCACAATCACAGGTAAAGTATTATTAGATCCAAGGAAAGCATACCTTAAATGGTGTGGCAGGTTTTTGAGCTCCACTGTGGGGGGATCTTCAACCGAAGGTTTGGCAGGTGGCGACGATCTATTCTGCAAGTCTAGGTCCAACCTTCTAAGCATGTAAGGTCTAGTTCCCCTACCTTGCAGTGCTTGTACTGCACTCTTATAGTCGGTCATGCTGTCATTGGGAAAGTTCATAATGACCACAGCAAGCTCATCGGCACTCAGCTCCTCTTCAACTGGAACCTCAGAAAAGTATATTTCCTCTACATCTATGACAGACATTACTGACATCTCCCTGGGCCTCTTCATAGATGCACATACATTGAATTTGACTTCTTCAGTGTTTAAACGGAAAGTCAACTCTTCTTGTTCCACATCCACCAATGCTCTGCCGGTGGCCAAGAATGGTCTCCCAAGAATGATGGGGACCTCAAAGTTGTCCTGGCAATCAAGAATAACAAAATCTGCAGGAAAAATAAACCTTCCTACCTTTAGCAGCACATCACATAGGATTCCCACTGGCCTCTTAACTGACCTGTCTGCCATAAGCAGTCACATCGTTGTAGGTGTGGGGGCTCCCAAGCCCAACGGTCGGTATACTACTAATGGCATCAGATTTATACTCGTTCCCAAATCGCAGAGAGCCCGTGCAAAATCCAATGCTCCTATTATGCATGGAATGGTAAAAGCTCCAGGGTCCTCCTTTTTCTCAACCAATGATCTTGTAGCGATGGCACTGCAGTGGTGGTGGGTCCCAGATAACTCAGATGTGATAGTCCTTTTCTTGGTTACCAGGTCCTTCATGAATTTGGCATAGCCCAGCATCTGCTCTAGTGCTTCCACTAGGGGTATGTTGACAGACAATTCTTTTAGCATTTCTAAAAACTTCTGGAACTTGCCATTGTCTTGCTTTTTCTTCAGCCTTTGTGAAAACGGTGGTGGCGGCATAGGGATAGCTGGCAAGGGTGTTGGTTCTGGTGTGTCCATACTATTTGATTTACTCAAAATCTCAGCATCTTTGGGCATCTCACCTGTTTTCTTCCCTACCTCATCAGGTTGGTGCACTTCTGTACTGTCTTCGCCACTTCTCCTTTGAACTCCCTTATCTCTGATCAGCACTGGTTCAGGAAGCATCATTCCACTCCTAGTAGTCACCGCCATGCAATGCCCATCATTTTTGGGGTTCTGGATGGTATCACTAGGAAGGGCCCCAACCTTTCTTTGATTCAGTAAAGCAGATAGCTGACCCATTTGGTGCTCCAGTTGTTTGATTGAAGTGGAGTGAGATTCCACTAACTGATGAATATTTGACATTTCTCCACGCATATCTCTCACCCCACACTCAGTCACCTCCACCTTGTCCAGCACTTTAGCCATCATCTCTTTAAGCTTTGAGGAGCCACTGCCCATGTTTGGGCGCTCTCTATTCATGGGAGGTACATATGGTGCAGGTCAATCATTTATGAAGTTATCTATGTTCTACCAATTTCCATTGTCTCTCGCCACGGGTCGATCATAATAATTTTCTCGTCCATAGTTCCGACCTTGGTTTCGAGAGTTAAAAGGCCGAAAACCCCCCTGGCTTTTTAGCAACTTAGCCTCTTCATCGAACTCGTACCCTGCATCATCCTACCTGGGTGCCAAATCTACTGCTTTAACCTTTTCCATACCTCCACCTAGCAGTTTCTTTGTCAGCAAGTCCATCTGAGTTCGCATGTGAGACATATCTTGATCACGTTCCTCTTCTTTCTTGCGCTGCTCAGCACTCATCCCAATAAGGAACCCTGAGCAATCGCCATCTCTTATGTACCAGGCTCTGCTGTTTTTGGCTGCTTGATCTAAGATGCCGATAATATCGGGAAATGTTCTGGCCATATACGAACCCCCACAAGCTGCATCAACAATGGGTTTAGTCACAAAGTTACACGACCGGTAGAAAACTTCCTTGAGATGCTCATCTGTGAGGTTGTAGTTTGGGCATTGCTTAGTATTTTGCCTGAATCGCTCCTAGGTCTCGTATAGTGCCTCTGTCGGTAACTGTCGGTGTGCACCTATCTCATCTTTCAGCTTACGTTTTGCAGATGTTGGAAAACATCTTTCTAAAAATGCTTCATTCAGCTCACCCCAGGTGTGGATAGAATCATAAGGAAGTTCGTTTAGCCACTTGGTTGCCTCCCCAGACAGAGACAATGGGAATATCCTGAGCCTTATTGCTTGTTGATTAACTCCTGGGATTTCAGAGGACTGACAGGTAGAGACAAAGTTCATGAGATGTTGGTTGGCATCTTCATGTGGTTGTCTCGTAACCAGACCTTTCGGCGACAGCATCTGCAATATAGTGCTGGTGATTGTGAACTTTACTCCCACGGGCAGTGGCGACAAGACAATCGCTCCTGTAGCCTCAGCGCCATCTTCCTCGTCATATCTTGCTCATGGTTGCTGGTGTACAGGTGGCTATATAGGGGGCGATGTTCTAACTCCAGCATGGTGTATAGGTGGAACCACCGGTGGAACTCTTTCAGCATCCAAATCATGAATACCAAGCCCATTATGGCCCTTATTTTCGACATTAAGGGCTAATTCTTGTCGCCGCTGCACCTCGCGCTCTTGTGCATTCATTCATCTAATGGATCGTTGTAGCTCTAGGTCGTAGTCGATTAAAGGTTCACTTTTACTGTGGGTGGCGGGCATACAAAACCTGTCTCCTGCAGTACTAACAATCAAAACAAAAAAAAAGTAAAATCAGGAAATAGAATTACACTAAAACTAGCACTAATAGACTATATCTTCGCCGTATTCCCTGGCAATGGCGCCAAAATTTGATACGTTCAAATTCACACCTCAAATGAAGTGCAAAGCGGTCGCTGACCAAATATAAAACCCAACAAGAGTTGGGGTCGATCCCACAGGGAATGCGTGAAAATACAACTAGAAGTACTTCGTCTCACGTGCAATTCCTATTTCCAAAATAACAATGCATAATAAAAATGGGAGTTTTTGCAGTAACATTTAAACTAACTAACAAATGTAGTCTACTAATTTCTATCTATGATGACTATTGAATTCAACAATGACTTACTAGACTAGTTTTGTGGTTTCCATGACACCAATTTCAATACTCAAACTTAGGGCTTTTGTGACAGTGATCTCATATACAGAGTAAGTAAATAGTTAATACCTAATTCACCTTCCAGTCCTTCTTAGGTGTATATCGTTTCTTACCTTCCAGTCTTAGAATGTTTAACTTATACCAACCTTACTTTTCACTCCAGGATACTCTCACCTTCCTGTCTCGAGTACTTAGACTAGGTTAAAAACCCCGAATTTTTCCCCAAGACACTTTTCCTAATCACTACCTCCCTTTCGGACAAACAGTGAATACAAGGTTACCCCAATGCATCGACTCATCAAGGTTTAAGTTCAATTGAAGATATCTTATGGTGCATATTGTGATCACTTCCGACGTTAGCCCTAAATTTGCCTATCTTCTTCGGTGATCATGGTCCCCACAACCCTAGTTGTGGGTTTAGCCTAGCATGCTTGAAGAATCCGAATTAGAACAAGATAAAAAAGATATAAATCACACTTACGATTGAAATATCAACGAAATTACAACTCGCAATTGCAATTCAATGGATCAAACGTAGCAAAATGATTGCAAAAGTAATGTGTTAAGCACAAATTCACCTCTGTCTATACTCAGCCGTCAGTAACGACATAAAACAACCTAATAAAAATATATTTATATGATTTAAAACAAATCCTAAACGAAATAGAAAAACCAGGCATCGGCACGCTAAATCGGCAACTACACAGACCGTGTAAGATTCAACGGTCTGTGGCACCTCCCGTCTTAATCCCCTTAGCATCCGTACTTCACTCGCTCTTCAGATAACTCACTGGCTCAGTTGACGACCCTATGTAACGGACCGTGTACTGTCACACGGTCCGTGTAGGCAACCGTTTGACTTGTCTTGGTCTTTATCTTGAGTGTGCACTTTGGCCTCAATTCTTTGATGTTTAAAGGTAGGGGAAATGGTCCGTGTAACTGCCAACGGCTCGTCCCATTCTCCATGTGCTTTCACTTGGGCTCAAATTCTTGACAACTTCTTGGCCAGCTTTCTGCCTCGGTTCACGGACGGTCACACGGCCCATGAAAGAGTACACAGGCCATCAATCCTCCCGTGTAATCAGACTTGTCTAATTTTCTCTTCACTCTGCTTTGGCTCTTCTCTGCCACTTCTCACGGCCCGTGCAAGTTCGCATGGCCTGTGGTGCTGACCGTGTGAGGCTATGACTGGGCTATTTTTCTGGCATTTTCTTCCTCTACCGACGGTGTTCGTGCCTTGCCCGAATTTCCTAAAACTACACTAAACAAAACATTAAACGCATAAAATTTACTTGAGAACTTACAAAGATTTTACCTGAAAAGTGTTAAATGACGAGCACTTTCGCGACTCATCACACTCGATTTGACTTCTCATCAGTGTCATAAGTCCATGTCTCATATGAAGAAGTTTTTTTTGGGATGATACATTATTGTTTCGTGTATGTGCAGATAAGATTATTCACCATTGTGTTCTTGAGGCACAGATGATAAGCATATTAGAGGCTCGTCATTCATCATTGGTCGACGGGCATCATTGTGGGATCAGGACCGCACATAAATTTTGCACTGTGGCTAATACTTTCCAACCATCTACCAAGATGCCAATGATTATGATAAAGGTTGGTATAAGTGTCAGAGAGAAGGTTGTGCTTCCCAAAAGCATGAGCTCTCACCTAACACCATTATGGTTATCGAGTTATTTGATGTTTGGGATATAGACTTCATGTGGGCATTCATCAGTTCTTATGGGAACAAAATATCTTGGTTATTGTGTGTTATGTCTTAAAATGGATAGAGGTAGTTGCACTTCCAAACAATAAAGGTAAGAGCATCACAACATTCTTAAAAAGAAACATGTTATCTCAATTCGACACTCATGGGGCAACCATTAGAGATGGAGGTTCTCATTTTTTTAATAGGTTGTTCAGGGCTCTCTTTGAGAAGTATGGGATAAAACACAGAGTGGCAACACCTTACCATTCTTAGACAAGTGGACAATTGAAGTATCTAATAGGAAAATTAAACATATTATATCAAAGATGATAAATGCTAACCGGATAGATTGGTCGTGAAGGCTTGATGATTTATTATAGGCATACTAGACAACATTTAAAACATCCATAGTTATGTATTTTTAAAAACTTAGAATTGGTAAAGCTTTCCACTTACTTATAGAGCTTGAGAACAAGGCGGTATGGGCTCTCAAAAAGCTGAATTTATACTAGAGTGATACGGCAAACTCAAGGCTAAGCAAACTCAACGAGCTTGATGAATTCCATTTAAAAACATGTTAGAGCTCAGTCTGGTACTAGCAATGGAGAAAGCTACAACATGATCATCGCATTGAGAATCGCAAATTTACACCAGAAGACTTGGTCTTGTTGTATAATTTTAGGTTGAAATTATTTCCTAGGAAACTCAAGTCAAGATGGTTGGGTCCGTGTGTTCTTTTTGACCCCTATGCTTTTCTTTAGCTTATTTTGTTACATTGAGGACAATGCAAATTATTTTTTATGGAGTGTGGGTAGCTATAGACTTTGGTAAAGTTTGAGTAACCAAGAATTATAACTATCCTAAATTTTGAATCCACGGGAACTTCTTGATTGTGTTCTTTCCCTAAGGACATTTATTTTCTATTGAATCAACATGTTTTGGATGTGTAAGTTGTATTAGTAGCATACTATACTAATATTTGTGGCATATATTAGTTTTGTTAAAATATGATACCCCTCTGTTTTTGTATGATGTGTTGTTAGGTAGTTTTGATGACAACCATGTGCAATAAATGATTGGCAGTGTTTGTTCTAAAAACTTAAGCCTTAATTATGATAAAAAAAAGCATGATATGAGAGTTTGTCTTAACAATGTATTTAGTACAAAGTGTGTGTGAGTTTTATTGCATGATTTGGATGGCGTGCTTTATTTCAAAACTTTCCCTATTGCTTACTGAGACTGTAGGTTAATTGGTTAGGAATGGATCATAGTTCGTTGTTCATATCAGTCCACTTAGCCTAAATAGACCAACTAAATGCATCATGTATCCCTTGTTCCTAATTTTTTAACCTTACATGTACCCTTCCATTGTTAATAACTAAGTAACCACACTTTTTTATCTGTGAAATCATGAATTTTTGCTCTGGTCCTTTCTTGAATATTGTGTGCCTTGACTCAAGCTAAAAGCCTAAGTTGAGGGTAGCTACCAAAAAGTTCCTTGGTAGAAATATTGGATATTGTGCATCTCAACTAAGGCCAAAATCCTAAGTTAAAGATAGTTGTTGCATAGAAATCACACCAAATGGGAAAGGAAGTATAGGAATACAATGAAAAAGGGTAGAATGTAAAATTGGGGCATAAAAAATGAATAAGATACCTAAACTTTGAGTTGAAAAAAATAAGGATTGTGAAAATAAAAGGTAATGAGTTGAAAATTAGAATAAGGCACCCAAAAGCGTGAAAAGTAAGAAAAAAGGATCTGTGTCAAAAATAATAGTGTTGGTAGGGAAAAAGTGTGAAATAACATAATGTAAAGGGAGTCATTTGTCATTATTTTCCAAAAATGTCATACCAAAGACCTCTAAACCTACATTACAAGCTAATGAAGTTCTAAAGTGAACGTTATTTGAGTAGTCAAAAATCATGGTCATGAGTATAGAGGCAAGCCTATGGTATTGTGCATGGTATCTGAATATATGTTGTGAGTCTGAGCATTGGGTGTATGTTTCCTTATCCACATCTTAAATGAGATATGAAACTTCTTTCTGTGAGGGCACTTGAATTGCATTGTTGAGTTTAGACGACTTCGGTAAGTGTTTGCTTATCCAAATTGTCATATATGTTATAGTTGCACTGTTGTATCCTTATTCATATGAGTTTGTTTGATAACTCTCTAGTATATGTACTAATGTGTTTTTCTGGGTATTTGTTATTTGTTTAGAGATGATGTATTCCATAAGATTGAGATCTGTGTGTTATTGTATTGCTTCTGTAGATTGAGTTTGTCTCTTGGAGAAGAACAATAATTTTAAATTGAGGATGTTGATGTGCTTCAAAAATACAATACTTTTGATGCTTTAAACTTAGGATTTTGTGCGTTCTCAAAGGGATGTTAGTAGGTTTGATGTGTTTTTATATTGATTTTGCCGGATTATAGAATTTTGGATGATTTTGGGAAAAGTTCTCCAGATTGAAGGTTTTTGGGGATTTAGGAGTCACTCTACGAGTCGTTGTTCATTCAATTGTCCGTAGGTAATTCTCTTGATTCAGATATAGTGATGGGATGATTCTCAAAACTTGAGCCTACGAGTTGTCAGATGAGTCGTAGTGTTCTTGACGACCCATAGATATGTTCATTTGCTAAAGATCAAGGAAATTACCAAGTGTTGAATTGTTATCAGATGAGGAATTTTATGAATCATAATTTAGATGATGGGTTGTGGATTAGATCCTACCTAGAGTATAAGAATTCTGAATAATTGTTGAAGAGTTTGTAGACGAGACCCTTTAAGGGTCGTATCTCAGAAAATGACTCGTAGGAAGAGTTCATAGATTGAAGAAGGTTTTAATGAAGAGCAGACTACAAAGCCCTAGGTACAGGCCGTAAGTCCATCTACGGTACGTAACCCCGTCCGTCCGAGTTGCCCAATCCAATTTTCCTATTCCATTTTGGATTTGGATTTCACTTATTATAAATAAGTTTTTCTGAGACAAAGGACAATAGATACAACAAGAGAACACTATTTGTGGGTTTTTTTGCTTTTATATTCGATCTATAACACCATGATTTCTTGTGAAGATTTTGGATCTCTTGTTCTTCAATTCATCATTGTAAGTGATTAACTATGCTATTCCATAATATTATTTCTTCATCTACAATAAACATGCATAGGTAAATCTAAAATAACGGTTGTGGAAACCAAGAAGAACTAACAAAGTGAAATCCAAATAATTTGTAGTCCTTGAAATGTGTGCATGTATGTATTAATTTATTCCTTCATTATGAATGCTTTTTAATGGTTGCCAATGTTAGAACTCTCCTAATTCTTACATATTAGATCAAAGGGATAAAGAATTTGATAAGGGTAAATTAACAGGATACAATGTGATCCCTGTCATCTAATCAACTTGATTATGGGATTGTTGTACTAGGACAAAAGGTAAGAGTTAGTAATGTCACACTGAGGGGATGGATAAAATCATGTAGTGAAATTTTCCTCTCGCTTGGATAAAAAGTATAGGTAAACATAACTTACCAGTTCTGCATGTTACATACTAGAAAAGGTTATAAATTTCCTGTTATACTAGGTTAGAAATTCATGGGGAACATAATACCCTAGTTACCTCTCTCACTGATTTTACAACATGTTTACTTGGTTGATTGTTGTAGTTTAGGATTACTTATTGCATTTTACAAAACCCTCATTTTTTGAGAAATAAGTAGATTAACTCAATTCTAGTTGGTCATAAATACTCCAGGTCTAGACCTTATGTAACACCTCTCATGTTTTTAGGCCTGGAAAATAGAAGCACAGAAAATTTGTTGATGGTCAGGATTTATGAGCCACTTTAAGACACATATAACAACATATGTGTCATACATGGTATCATGGGAAACCCCAGTGAAAATGTAAAATTTAAGGTTTGCAAAAAATTTACTTACGTGTTAACAGACGAGCCGATAAAAAAACCTATGACCCGTATGTTTGTCTCGTAGGAATAGGCCTTAAGGAACAAAAAATTGGTTAAGTTTGGAAGCATGTCAAGGAAGGGCTTACGCCCCATAAGTTTTTCGATGGGTCATCTGCGTATTCGTAACTCAGAAAATACAATTCCAGTAGCTCAACCTTTGTGACACCCTGACCTACCAAGCAAGTTACGAGTTGTACATTCATCCACCACCTATAAGAGGGGTTTTGTGGACGGATTCAACAGTTTATAATGATAGGGTGTTTTTGACTTTCGCAATCTATATAAGTCCTAAACTACGTAGTTTTTGCTACTCAAACTACCTTAACTAACCTAGTCCCTATAAGTCTTATTCCCAAGTCATCCAAATCCTTGAATCTCCAAAATTCTCTTAAGGGTTTTCAATATTTCTCTCTATAAGTCGAGGGTTCCACTGAAGAAACAATATTGAAGGTTCGATTAAGGATTTCAAGATTTCTCTCTTCAATTCTAAGGGATTCTACTTAAGGTATGTAGGGCTTCATTCATGGATTAGTTTCCTCCATGAAGCCCAAGCCAAAACTATTTTTTTACCAAAGTTTTATAATGAATTCTTATAGGTTTATAACGAATGATTCCTAATGCATGGATCATGATTCATATATGATGATTCTGAATAATTATGCATGAATTATGATGAATTACATGATTTATATGATTTTCAAGTAAAATTATGAGATTTAAAGTATACATGATTAGGGCTTAATGATTTGATATGGGCATCTTTCCTAAAGTTTAAACTTGATTTAAATACATGTTTTACTCTATGAATCCTATTCAATTGCATGATTTTGACTCAATTGTCCATGAACCCACACTTAGTCCTAGTCTTCTATGATAAAGTTATGGATTTCATGATTATGATTTCAATATGTATAAGCATGATTTCTGACAATGATGATGTTATGAAAGTTATGATGATTCTATGATAAATAGGGTGATGAAAACTCTAATGTTTATGATGATGTTAAGGTAGAAACATCTACCCACACTATGATGAAAAGCTTTAAGAATTGATTATTCTTATGACATGATGTTTTCATGAAAGCTATGATGACTATTTAAGAAAGCATGATTTTAATGAAGTATGAACTATGTTGAAACCTAGATTTATATATGCATTGTCATGACCCAAGCCTAGTACCTAAATATGACATAATCAATGGGAAACCCAAGTATAACCCAAACAAGCCTCGTAGTATATCTTTTGACCATACTTGTTTACAAAAGCATAATAAAGCATCAAACACATAATTTATAAGGGAAACAAAGCTTTGGATGCTTAGAGATATGACCATTTGGAGTTGACCTTACACGAATTCACATTGAAACTTAGCCAATTAGAATCCTTTGGTCTTTTGTTGATGTATGAGATTTCCTATGACCACAAACAATATGTAATCTGTTTTGAACACCTAATAATTGATACTACCACATTAGAAATCATCAAGTTTAGCCTACACGCAGGGTTGCTGTTAAATTCGATGGTCCTAGGTTCCATGGCGTATCGCCGAACAAAAGGGGCGACAACTTGTTTGTCAACCTTTTGGCTTATCAATAGGATCCCTTAGTTGCTGTCAAATTTGGCGATCTTTATGGAAATTTGGCATGTCACCGAGTTGAAAGGACGATCTCAATTTGGACCGCACTTTGTGAGCCCTGAAGAGCCTTAGGTTGCTGTAGAATTTGGCAGACTTAGTTGTAAATTAGCATAGTGCCGAATGAAGAAGGCGACTTCGACTTTGACCGCACTTTGAGGGGAACTGATTGAGTGAGTTACTACAAATTTGGGTGGTCAAAGTGGTAATTTGACATATCGCCAAATTGTTTTGGTGATATACAGTTACCCCACTTTTTGGTCTGGGGAATAAGCTTCAAAGGCAAGAAAAGGCAATCTCGAGCTCAATCGGCATATCGTCGACTGTGCTCTATAGAAGTGAATAGTGACGTGGAAGATGAAGCATATCTACCATGCCCATTAAATGCTCATTAATTTACTTTACTCTTCATATCCCCATGTACCTTTTGTCTTGAATACAACATCCACACACTCTCAACATTGCACTCTAATTTCTCTTATTTTTCTCTTATTAGGATTGATGCAAGACACTTCTCCACTATCTTTTTCACTTCCATTGCTAGCATATGGTTCTTCATATGTGATTTCATTTCTGTTGAACTTGGTGCTACCATGAAAATAGGTTTGAGGAGTAAAACTATGTGATGGATGATGTGGATACCTTGGCTTTTTTCATGATTTGTGATTTTAAATGTTTTGAATGCATGAATGTGATAATTGAGCCTATATTGCCTCTAATTATTGATCTCTACGAACTAAAACATTCTTTTGATTTTAGTTGTAATGGCTTGCTTTGTGAATCTCTAGGTGAAGCCTGAGTAACCCCTTATTTTGGTTGAACGACTTGAACTCGCCCTATGATGGATTGGGTAAAATCTCTATACATTTTGGTCGATCCTGGATGAATAGAATACTTAGAATTATGAGCTTCATCAAGTATCTTCTCCCTTAAACCATCTACATTAGGCACACATAACTGCCCTTGATAACGTAGAACTCCATCTCCCCCTTGTAAGAAGACCTCTATTTTCCTATCAACCACTAACTTCTTCAGTTCAATCAAAGTAGGATCCATGTCTTGGTTTTCTTTAACTTCCTCTATTAAGGAGAATTCCACCCCATTTGGCACCAACACACCACCATTTTTCAAGCTATTCAACCTCACATCCAAATGGGATAAATGATGCAATTCTTTAACCAACTCCTTCCTTCTATTCTCAATATGTGAAATGTTGCCCATAGACACTCTACTCAAAGCATCAACCACAACATTGGCCTTACCGGGTAATCCTTCAAAAGTTCCAACCATCTTATTTATCTTAGGTTCAATCCCCTTTGGCTAAACACATATTGCAAGCTCTTGTGATTGGTGAATATATCAACATGCACCCCATAAAAGGTAATGTCACCAAATCATCAATCCAAACACAACGACCAACAAGTCAAGATCATGTGTTGGATAGTTATTTTCATCTACTTTCAATTACCTTGAAGCATAGGCAATGACTTTCCCATGTTGCATCAAAACACAACCCAACAAAACCATCCAGACCTTCGAGTAATGTCAAAATAAGAGTTGAAGTGAGGCGATCCTTCAACAATTGAAACTTTTTTCACATTTATCGGACCATTGGAATTTCACCTTCCTTTGGGTCAACCTCACTAAAGGAGAAGCAATAGAGAAAAATCCTTCAATAAATCTTCTATAATATCTAGACAAACCCTAAAAGCTCTGATTATCGGATGGAGAAAATGGTCTGGGCCAATTCTCTACCACTTCCATATTCTTTGGATCAACTCTAATACCATCGCCCGAAATAATGTGACCAAAAAAAATCACCTCTCTTAACCAAAATTCACACTTTCTAACTTTAGCAAAGAGTTGTCAATCTCTCAATGCTTGTAACACCATCCTCAAATGGTTTTCCTCATCCTTTACATCCCGTGAATAAACCAATATATCATCTATAAACACCAACACAAACATATCCAAGTATGATTTAAAGATCTTGTTAATCAAATCCATAGCGGCAGGGGCATTTGTTAGTTCAAACGACATAACAAGAATTCAAAATAACTATACCGAGTTCTAAATGTCATCTTTCAAATGTGATATCTTCCTTCACCCTCAATTGGTAATATTCAGACCGAAGATCAATCTTAGAAAAGTAGTTTGCACCATGTAATTGATCAAATAGATCATCAATCCTTGGAAGTGGATACTTTTTCTTATTGTTACTTTATTCAATTGCCTATAATCCAAACACATCTGAAGTGAACCATCTTTCTTTCTTACAAATAATAGGGGAGCACCCCATGGCAATACGCTAGGCCTTATGAACCTTTTATGAAGCAAGTCCTTTAGTTGTTCTTTCAATTCTTTCAATTCTGTTGGGTCCATTTGATATGGGGGTATATAAATAGGTTGGGTGTCGGGCAAGAGATCAATACCAAAATTAATTTCCCTTACGGGAGGAATACCAGACAAATCATCGAGAAAGACATCGGGGAACTCATTTACAATGGGGATCGAATTAAGAGTAGGAACGTGAGACTCAACATCCATGACTCAGACAATATGATATAGACAATCCTTGGAAATTATTTTCATAGCTTTCACATAGGAGACAAATTTTCCCTTGAACACCAAATTGGTTCCCTTCCATTCAAGGATAGTCTCATTAGGATCTTGGAATGTGATCCTACAGGTTCTACAATCAATAGAGGCATAGGGTGCATGCAACTAATCCATACCAAGAATAACATTAAAATTGGTCATATCAAGCTCAACTAGATAATATGGAAAGACCTTATAAAATACTGACACAGGACAATTTCTATAGATTTTCTTGGCTAGGATTGACTCACCAATAGGAGTATGGACCGAATAAGGCTCTTACAAGACTTCTAGAGACACATCAAACTTTGTGGCAAGCTAAGGAGTAACAAAAGACATATTAGCACCGGGATCAAGCAATGCATACACATCATGATCAAAGACTCTTAACATACCGCTAAAAAAATTGAGAGATTCATCAACCTCTTGCCTAACGTACAAAGCATAGAACTAATTATCATGGGGACCACTACCTTGAGCTTGGGCACCTTGTTGTACTTTCCCTATTTGAGCTACTTGACCATATGGACTCCCTTTCTTACCCTTATTAGAAACATTCAATGATCTTGTGTCCCATCTTTCCATAACTGAAGCAAGCATTAGTACATCTCAAACATTCACCAACATGATTCCTCCCACACTTGGAACACCTAAGAGGAGTAGAACCACCTTTCACAACATCACCTTGAGCCTTAGGATTGACCCCTTTCTCTTTGTCAAATGTTTGAGAAGCACCTTTGGAAGATCCTTGTCCTTGTTGAAAACGGCCACTACCGGACTTGCCATAAGAAAATCCACCATCATGTCGAGCCCTTTTGGACTTCTTCATCCTCATCTTTTGAAGTTTCTCACTCTCCACTTTTTTGGTATATGTCATGAGTCTAGACATATCCATTTCTTTAATGAGCATTATGGTCTTGCATTCCATCTTTACTAAGTCAGACACACCCAAAGTGAATTTGTTCATGCTGGCCTTAGAGTCGGCCACCAAGAAAAGAGAAAATTTGGACAACTTCATAAACTTGAGGGGATACTCCCTCACGTTCATACCACCTTACTTCAACTTTATGAATTCTATCACTTTGGCTTCCCTAAGCTCAAGTGAGAAGAAATTATCAAGGAGAGTGGACTTAAATATCTCCCAACCAATATTCTTTTCTTTAACTCTTTCGGACTTCCATTGAGTGAACCAAACTTGTGCAAATCTCTTATGTTGATAAGCTGCCAATTCAGCCTTTTCCTTGGAATACACTCTCATAATCTCCACCACTTTATACACCTCATCCATCTTGAACCATGAAATTCTTGGGGATTCATTATAGAAAAATCTCTTATTCTCAAAGCTGGAGTTGAAGTCTTTGGAGAAGCAACGGGTTGAGCCAACATCGTGATAGCTGCTATAAACTCATCATTGGAGACTTGGTATGCTTGAGGGACTTTAGGAGCCAAAGGATCCGGTGAACTTGGTCTTTGTTAGCATTACCTCCACTGGGCAAAGGATCACGTTGTGGAGCCATTTCTGAAAACATCAAAGGACAAGTGTTAGGATATGGGAGTTGAAAAGACACAACATATATCACAAAATAAGCAAAGTTTTCCTAAATGTGTCATAGCCTCTTATTCATGGATGTGGGGCGCTTCAAACCAATTAACACGACTCTACTAAACGTAGCATGTTGGACTCCCTATGATGATTTCAAATCTTGTGCTATGATACCACTTTTGTCATGACCCTGACTAGAGACTAGTTGTGACACGATGAATGTGACACCTGAAGGCATACCATCCAATCCTCATGTTCATATCATAAGCATTTATAAGATAAAATAAGCATACATAAGAGAACAAGAAAGCGGAAAGCATAAAAGTAGAAAATATCATAATTTTCCTTATGGGAATTACATCAATCCATAGTGTCCAAAAATATTCCTCTACATCATAAGATCTTGGTGGGGTTTAGAACATATCATACTAGCTCACCCTCAAGTCATACATCAAAGAAAACAATAAAGCCTAAATGGAAAAGCATCATAAAGAGGCTTGTTTTTTAAGCATGGGAACTCACCAAAAATCTTCAAACTTGGAATCTAGGTCTAGCCACAAAATGAAATGGTCACCTTATCGCCCATCCCTACATGGTTAGATCATGTAGGCAAAGAAGTATGTGTTAGTATGAGTTGGGGTGTGCGAATTGTCAAAAAGTAAAAGTAGGAAACCAAAGACTCGGTGGTATAACTCAAGATATTGAGATACCAACTTAGAAATAGGAGGAAGAGAATATGGACTTCATCACGGGTTTACCAAAGAATAGAATGCAACTTGACTCAATATGGGTGGTTGTGGATAGAATGACGAAAATAATCCACTTTTTGCTAGTAAAGACTTCTTATAGAGTCGAAGATTATGCTAAGGTTTTATATCCAATAATTGGTAAGGCTACATAGGGTGGCATTGTCTATTATATCATATAGGGGTACTCGATTTACTTCTCATTTTATGAAGTCATTCTAAAAAGGCCTTGGTACGAAGGTGAAGTTAAGCATCGTATTTTATCCTCAAATGGATGGACAAGTTGAAAGGAAGATACAAATATTGGAAGATATGTTGAGGGCTTGTGTGCTTGATTTCAAAGGAAGTTGAGATGATCACTTACCTCTTATCGAATTTGCTTATAATAATAGTTTTCATTCAAGTATTGGTACGGCTCTATTTGAAACTTTGTATGGTAAACGGTGTAAGTCACCAGTGGGATGGTTTGAAGTTGGAGAAATATCCTTGATTGGACCAAATTTGGTACTTGATGCTATGTAGAAGGTTAAGGTTATTAGGGAAAGGTTTAAAGTTGTTCAAAGTCATCAAAAGTCATATACCAATGTTAGGAGAAGAGAACTAGAATTTGATGAAGGTGATTAAGTGTATCTAAAGGTTTCACCAATGAAGGAAATGATGTGTTTTGGCAAGAAATGCAAATTGAGTCCTAGATATATGGGACCTTATGAAATAGTGAAAAGATTTGCCTATGGAATTAGCTATGGTTCATCCGTTGTTGTTTGTGTCATTGTTAAGGAAATGCATGGGTGATCCTACTTCTATTGTTCCATTAAAGGATGTACAGATTGGGGAGAATTTGACTTATTAAGAAGTACCGGTTGAAATTTTGGACTGACAAGTAAAGAGGTTGTGTTTGTCAAAGTATTATGGAGAAACCAACGAATGAAAAGTGCTACTTGGGAAGCTGAGGCAGACATGATGAAATGATACCCTTACCTCTTTCTTTCTATTCAAGCCTAAGGTACTCAATATGGTTTATTCCTTCAAATTTTTCATGAAAATGTGTCTTTTAATAAGTTGAATGCATGCATGATCATGAAACTATTTTTGAATGATATTTGATGCATAACTTTGATGATTATATGAAAATGATGATTAAGTTGCACTTTTTAATATATGTTATGATAATGACTATGTTCCTACTCTATTCAACCATATCTCTGTCTCATTTGAGAACAAATGATCCCAAGGGGGAGATACTATAACACCCCTCATGTTTATAGGCTGGAAAAATTAAAAGATGAGGATTTTGGTGTTGGTTTAGTCCTACGAGCCAATCTATGGGTAATGTAAGAAATCACGAATCGTAGGTGGGTTCGTGAATTGGACTCAATGGAAAGTTGAAGAATTTTTTAAATTTGATATATGAATTAATAGAATGGATCATACAAGGAACCATGACCCGTCAAAGGTTTCATAGAAATGAGTCCTAAAGGGCCTATATTTTCTAAGTCTGGAACCACTTCTATGAGAGGACTTACGGCCCATAGATAGATTGACGGGTTGTCCTGCATGTTCTGGTTTGAAAGCTGCAATTTTCAGTAGCTCAAGATTATGAAAGGTTTGATGACACTTTTTCTCATGATTTTAAACTTACATTGTTCATGCATATTATATCCTTATCCTATTGATTATGATGATGCATATTTATATTATTGTGATATATTTTGATTCCTTGCATACCTACATGCTTAGTACATTTTATAAACTAACACATATTTTTTTGCCTACGTGATCTAACCATGCAGGGATGGGCGATGAGGCGACCATTTTATTTCTTTGCTAGATCTGAATTTTAAGTTTGAAGATTATTGGTGAGTTTCCGTGCTTCGAGAACAAGACCTTTTATGACGCTTTTCCATTTAGACTTTATTGCTTTCTTTGATGTATAACTTGAGGGTGAGCAATTATGATATGTTCTAGACCCCACAAAGATCTTATGATGTAGAGACATGTTTTTGGACACTATGAATTGATGTAATTCTCCTAAGAGAAATTACAGTGTTTTCTATTTTTATGTCTTCCGCTTTCTTATTTTCTTATGTATGCTTATTTTACCTTATGAATGCTTACGATATGAACACAAGGCTTGGATGGGATGCCTTCGGGTGTCATATTCGTCGTGTCATGGCTAGGCCCTAGGTCCAGGTCGTAACACTTCCCTAGCTGTAAAACAACAAAATCACATCAATTTATGACATAAGTAAGGCATTAAGGACACTTTTTCTAGCAATTCAAGCACCAAATGAGTCAAATTTTCAGGACTCATCATGTCACACCTAGAGCCTAGTTTGGATCTTGACATGACCGTCGGTTGTATCTTTGATATAATGTAGAGCTCAAAATTATAAATGGTAATGAAGATCTTACTTTTAAATTTGTCAAATTATGTAGATAGATAAATGATTAGTCAAATAAGTATTTAATTCAAGTATATTTAATTTCATTTGAAAAATGATGTTTTTTTATTTATAGTCCATAAATTAAGGTATAATATTAGTGGAGTTCAAATAAATTATTGTGCGATAGTATAATTGAAAAATACCAAATATGACTTGTGTCTTGGGACGTAAAGATTTTTCACAAAAATTCAAACATTATTGCATAGAGATATATGTTATCTTGTGATGGATACAATGAAGTTTGTTTTAATCTGACAATATATGAAAAACTTTATTGTGTATAATGAATAATTGTCATGTCTATCTAGACTTGAAGGTTATATGAAAATCTTTAAAGTATTCAAGATACTTGAAGTATATAAAATCTTGAAAAAAATTGTTCAATAAAGCTTCAAAAATTCTTATTTGAATTGAAACAATCATGGCAAGGGTACAAAAATGATACTATTTATTCTTGCATTTTTATAAAAGCTTCAGAATCTAATTTTTTTTTTTTATAAAAGTTGTGTATGTTGATGACTTGAAAATTGTTGATACTCTTAAAGAGTTTTCAAAAGTTATTGGGTGTTAAAAATGAAATTTGAAACAAAAGACTTGGTAAGACAATTTTGTCCCGACTTGCAAAATTTGACAAATATAATATTTGTCCATCAATCAACATACAAAGAAATTTTTTGAAGCGATTTTACATAGATAAATCACATTTATTGAGTACCTCAATAATTGTCGATTTGCTTCACATATATTAGGAGTGGCAAATGAGCAGGTCAAGTTGAATATGAATCGATCAAATATGAGTTAAGTAAAAACAGATAAAATATTCAACTCGACTCATATTTTAAATGAGTAAAAATGAGTTACCCTATGGATAATATGGGTAAATATGAATACCTTTATAGTAGGGATATGTTAAAAGTTTCAAAAGCAAATCTTTTTATCCATTCCTTACCCCTCCCTCCCACCACCACCCCAAGCGCCCCCTTACCCAAAATAAAATGTAAAAGAAAATTTAATTTTTTTTTTAAAAAAAAAAAATTCCCCCACCCAAGGTCCCAACCTCCCCCCACCCCCACAACCCAAAAAAATGAAAAAGAATTCATTTGTTTTTTTCACAAAAAAATCTTAATATTTTTACCCCTCCCCCCCACCCCCTCTCCTTGAGTGCCCCCCCACGAGCGTGCCCTCACCCCCCACCCTACCCAAAAAATATTTAAAAATACTTTTTAAGAAATTCTACTTACCCCCACTCACCCCAACCCCTCCCAATAAAATATAATTTACTTTATGAAGAAGTCTCTTTTACCCATATTATCTATTAAATTACCAATTTTTAAATGGGTAATATGAGATTTACCCATTTTTTATCTATCTTACATTTGTTGGGTACCCGACTTGGTTAAAATGGATAAATCTGGATAGGTATCCAAATAACTTACCCATTTTGTCACTTCTAACATAAATTAAAATCTATTTCAACTTCAAGAGAAGGATGAAGAGTTTCATGGTGATGAAACTCCATATCTCAGTGCAATCAAAATACTGATATGCCTTGCTATTAAGGGCTCGTTTGACTTAACTTAAAAGCTTGTCAAACTAGCTTTAAAGCTCTTTTTAGCTTATAAAACTGTTTCACAAATTTTTAAATAGCTTTAAAAAGTTTAAAATTGCCTAAAATAAGTTAAAAGTAACATCCCCCTAGCTTTTTATTTTTCAGCTTATAAGTTGTTATAGTTTGACCAATACAATTACCTTATTACCCATAATATTCTTTCATATTATCCAAAATACCATTAACTAAATTAATCCTATTACTTAAATATATAT
>JBCEWC010000899.1:0-47486 GCA_038996855.1 Solanum aculeatissimum | reverse complement strand
TTAGAAATTATTTTATTTAAAATAAATATAGAATATATAAAATAAATATTATTTATAGTTCCATAATTAAAAAAAAATAAAGAAAAAATAAACATAAGAAAAAAAAAGAAAAAAAAGAGAAAAAGAAAGAAATAAAGAAAAGAAATAAAATACTAACAAAAAAATGAAAGGAATAAAAAAGAAAAAAAAAGTAGTGTAAATTCTTGCCCATAAGGCAGATCTACGAAGGTGAAATAACGAAACCCTTGCCCATAAGGCAGGTCTGACGTAAAATAATGGGAATATATTTTTAAACGAATGGAAGGTGTTTTTGCAAAACCACCCTTATTAGGGACATTTTATCAAGATCATCTCCTAAAAGAGATATTTGTGAACATAACCCCCAAACTCACTATGACTCCTACTTCAATTGCTGCAAAACAAAGTTGTGAAAACATTTACACGACATATGGAGCTGATTAGTATTAGTAGTGTAGAGTAGTAGAGTTGTAGTAGTGTATTATTTTATGCAACCAATTACTTCATACCTAAAAAAGAGAGGCGAAAATGATATTCAAAGTGAAACAAACAAAATCAAAATTTTTGCAAAAATTGAACTAAAATTTCAATTTAGTTTCAGTTCATGTTTTTCTCAAATCAAAATTCAAAAAATCAAATCAAATTTTGCAAATCAAACTGAATCGATCGAATGCTCAACCTTAATTCAAACATTTTTTATTGTCTCAGTCCCTAGCAATTAATTGCAATGTTCAGGCCCAATTTATTCGAATGAATTTGGGCCTATCTAGTGGAATGAATTCAATTGTGAAACTATTTATCATAAATGATTGCAACTCAAATTGTTTATTCATTTACCCCCACTTTTTCCTTTCTTATTTCATCCATGACGTCAATATCAGTATTTTGTGATACTCTATTAGTATATTAATATTATAGCGGGATCATATAGTATAAATTTAATCTTCTTTGATACTCCTTTAGTATATTGATATCCTATCAGTATCATATAGGATTAAACTCTTTTTTTAAGAAACAAATAAGAAGCAATTAAGAAAAAAATTATTATAGTCCCAATCTTATTTATTAAACTCTAAACTCTAATCAGAGGCGGATACATGATTTAAAGATTACGAGTTCCATATCATTTTTAAAATAGACGTATTGATTAAATTGATCAAATATTTAATCTATTTTCGACCTTGTAAATTGCAACTTGAGACTTCCATTCGGTTGTTCATCTTTTCAATTTATTAAAAATAAAAATAAAAATAAAAACAAAATAAGACAACTTGGTGCAAAGAAAAAAACTTTCAATAATATCCTCTATAATTGCACTCGGTGAATGTACATATTCTAAATAGACTTAATGATGAAGTAATTATTTCTATTTATTAATGCTTCACGCTCTATATAACAGACTAAATGTAAAGTGACCTAAATTTTTTTTATATACATAATTATTTAAATTTAGATGAAATAAGATTTATATTTATTAATACTTCACGCTCTGTATAACATATTCTAAATACACTCAATTAAGTCATGTGTTCATGAAATTTGGAAAATAAAACGAATTTTTTCTTCGACTCACAATAATAAAAATGTAACAAGACTAGTGAAATCATATGAGATTTCAGTGTAGCTTCCATGTCGTCCTTTAATGCAACATGCATTTTATTTTGTAAAGTTGAATTATCATAATCTAAGTTATTTCCTTTTTCATATGCATCCAAATGATTTAGATAATAGAACAAAGAGTAAGAGGAACTCCACATCAATTTTCTAAAATTTTGACAAAAAAGTGAAATCTTTTTTGAAGAAAAAGGTTTAAAACACATTTTAATCATTAATGTGAATATAAATAATTTCATTAAGGGTAAGAGGAGAATTATAAATTTAAGTTGTTCTAGTTATAGAAAAGTAACATTTTTTAGGATAGTCTAAAAAAGAAAGTATGTTATATAAATTAAGATAGAAAAACATTATTTTATGCTTAAAATAATAAGAATAATGATGATGATAATAACAAAAGAGAAAAAGTCGGCAAAATTCAAATTGAGAAGTTTTGCACCATTGATATTAGATATTTAAAGCACAAAATGACCTTAAAATGCCCATGACCTAGTGGATAAGTTTCTATGTAATCCTAATATTGATGATGATGGTTGTGTGTTGGAATCTATGTAGTGAATCTCCCTTTTTGCAAAATGCAATGGATATAAAAAATGCACCAATGTAGAGCCGAACTCGTGTCCTTGACAACAAAATTTTGACCTTCCACCATCCACACTATGCTCATATGTAATATTCCAAGTGGTACATATAATATTTATACGCTTTTTGGTACGTATATACATCGGACTTTCTACCGAGGTCATCGGGTGCCATGACACCCCATGGCTATACATAGATCCGCCCCTGACTCTAATGGTATCTATATACTCTAATAGCATCAAATCGCAATTGAGCAGTCTCCTCATTGAAGTACTGCATGTTCCTCTTTGATGCTATCGGAGTTTATATACTCTATGGTATCAAGGAATAACTGAGTAGTATTTTCACTGAAATATTGATTCTTTCTCTTTGATACCATCAGAGTATATAAACTCTTATGACATTAGATGCGCAAAATAAGTTAAATAAAAGTAAAGGGATAAGTATTTGTAAATAATTTTCCTTTTGAATTATAGATATTATTTTTTTTAATATCTAATTCTCCACAGACTAACTGATGATTTCTCATTTTTGAAAAATAAATAAATATTTTTTTCCCGCTAAATCCAAAGTAGTCAAACAGTCGAAAAATTTTAAACTGATGAGTGATGATCAAAGCTCATGTTTCCTTTTCATTTGTTTTATTAGTATAATAATAATATTAGAGACAAAATGGAAAAGCTCTCATATTAATTAAATCATAACATATAATATATAATAGAGTTGACAGAACCGTTTGGACCATTCTTCTCCACATTATTATAGTACTAATATATATAATTGGGCTCGACTTTATATAAAATTCTGCTATATTATTTAATAATTCTTCTTTGCTTTCCCTTTTTCTTTTCCATTAAAATTATAAAAAAAGAAAGAAAACAGGTTTATGGGAATCACAAAACGGATCCTTATTGAATGAATAAATTGGCAGGACCTGTTTGCTTGCACTTGAAATTAGTTATTCTAATATTATTTATAATTTATTATTTGATTTTATCTATTAAAAATAATAATATGTATTACATAATATTTATTTATCAAATATCTTTTACATTCTTTAGTTTTATACACTTAATAATTGTGCCTTTAATAATCATGCTTATACATGTATTAAAAATTCATGTATTATTAATATCATGATTTGCTATATATTAGTTGTATATAAAATAATACCAAATAGAAATTATACCAAGCAAAAAATTAATAATACCAAATTTGCTATATGCATTATTTTTTGTAATGCCTTCCTTCGAACCACCTCTATATGGCTTGAAATCATGATGTTATTTTGTATTGTTCATATCTTACAATAAAGAAATAAGCATAGGAGGAAATGAGTGAACATATTCTCTCATAATTTAAATTATACAAAAATGATATTATAATTGAATATGTTTTTTATGTATTATTTTTAACTTCTTTATGTGTTACAAAAGATCTTTTATTAAAAATAAATTCATAATACACCAGCTTTTCTCACAATTCAAGAGAAATTAAATTTTCCACCATCGAGGTAGAGGGGAAAATATGTCCTAATAATTAACTAGAGTTTTGAGTTTGGAATAGGTGTGTCAAATGGACGGGTTGAGTTAAAATTGAAAAGGTTAAAATAGGTTGAAATAAAGATTGAGTTGGGTTATGACCCGTTCACATTTACTTTAGGCTCAAATGGGCATAAATTTGAGTTGGGTCACGACCCACCCAATTTGACCCGCTCAATCTCAATAATTCTAACTTATTATTATTTACTTTTTATAACCACAATTTTAAGTTCAACTCAAGAAAATAAAAATAAAAGTTAAAATAGATAGATAAATCATAGAACATATAAAATAGATAAAAAAACATACATTACATCAATGCAAGTAAAGAGCTTTAGAACGAGTTAAAATTAGATCTTCAATTGGGATCAATTGAAGATTTTTCATAATGGGTTGAAGCTTGAATGAGTTGAGATTGAACCCAATGCATATCATCTTGAGCCCAACCTATAAACTTTTGGACGGGTTGGACGGGTTATCTATATTTGACTCATTTTGACACCCTTAGGTTGGAATCTTAAAAATGAAATTTCTTTCCATACATAGGTAGTATTTTACCTTCCAAAGTAGATTTTTCATCACAAATCCCAATGAATCATTCCCCCAAAGTGAAAATCAAATACTCAACAAAAAATTGATTTAACAAAAAGGAGAGAAATCCAAATGAGGTACTCTTTTGGGTCTTATTTACCTTTGGCATTTATCAGAGTGAACAAAATCGAACTGAAATCATACTAAATTTTAAATTGAGAAAAAAAAAATTTAACTAGTGATTTGGTTAGACTTGATTTGGTGTTGGAGAAAAAAATGCGACTGTTCGAGTTGGTTTGGTTTTAACTTTAAAAAGTCAACCCAAGATCAAATCAACCCAACATCATATATATAATTATTATAAATTATTTTATATATAACAATATTTACTTTGATATAATTTGTAAATATTTCTTATACTTTTTCATAGTTTTCATCTTTTAACAATATTATTTCAAGTTTGATTTAGAATTTTGAATAGTCTAATAAATATCATATTCCATAAATATTAGTAACTCTAATAAAACTCAAATCAATACTATTGCTAACCAAAAAAAAATAAATCATCCCAATACTAAGAATGATAATAATTAATGTTGAATATTTTTGTTTAGTTATATATTGGTTTAGATAATTAAAATACATAATCTAATTTTGATTTTTTTAAATATTTAGTCATATAATTAATACTTATTATACTTATTTTAGCATGATTTAGTACTTTAAAATTATAATCATTTTTATTTTGACTTATCTATTTGCAATATTTATTTTATGCAAGTGCATTATTATTTTTTCTTCAATATTTTAGTGTCAATATCACCTATACCATATTATTGTTATGTAATGACCCTCCAAGTTATTTTCTCCACTTCTCGATCCTTTCAACATTTAGAGCTTTCTTGTAACGATCCCAAGTCATTTATGACTTGCTGACACTAACAGTTCTGTCGCCTGGCCATTTATTTAGATTTTATGCTTTTTTCTGTGTTTTGGAGTCCTTAGAGTTTGAATAGTTGACTTCGGTTAAACTCTAGAAAAAACAGTCTGAAAATGTAATTCTAGCAATTCCATCAACTTCGAATGATCATTTTAGGCTAGGAGCATGGTCAACTCAATTTTCGAGGCTATCAACGCGAGTTTGTGTCATTAGGCGTTTTAACCTTTAAGCTTTGGCCTAAGTTTGGCTCTAGTCAGCACTCTTGAAAATCACACTCGAATGAGAATTTTGTCAACGTGATTAGCTCTGAAAAGTCAATTTTGTGACCTTTCATGCATGTTTCGAGGTTTTAATCTAATTCCAAGCCCTTTTGTGATTTTTGGCTTAAATGGTACTTGGGTGTGCGATCCATTTTTTATCAATACGACCTTTGTTACAAATTTTGATTGCACCATTAAGTCCAAAATCCTGAATTCAATAAGGTAGCATAGTTCGTTTGCGCGTATAGAGTTCCAAATGAATCTCGAGCACCCTGTCACAGATTTTGGACTAGACCATATTAGCTGTTGCAACAAAAATTTGGTCCAGGCAGGAAGAACCTCACAATTGCGGACCTTGGTGGCTACATTCGCGATGCAATGTGTGTCAGACCTTAGCGATTGCATAGCCTTGGGCTGCGATCACTAGGTGGTGAGGCCTTGTTCTCTGTGATCGCGGGCAGCCATCCCCAACATTTGGAATTCTTCGCTTGGGAGTGGGCCACTATCACAAGCCTTATGCTTCATGGTCATAGTGAATACTTTGTTTGGTCTTTTAATAAGGACCAGACATGCGCACCGACCCAATCTCATAAGTTTATTTCTCGAGTTAGGAACCTCGGTTTGAGGCGATTTAATCTGCATTGAGTTTTTTGTGATTGTGGATTTGTAGTGGGGTGTTCAAAGAAGTGTGAAAATTATTGAATTTAAGGTAAATTTCACTCTGAAGGTCTGCCTAGTCCATTCTCTTTAACTTTTAGTGAAGCTTTTATTCCATGAGTCAATTTCTCTCATTTTTGAGCATTAAATTATGCCCCATTTTGGGGTATAAGCTTAGTAATGCGTTTAGAACTTTTTAATTGATTCTATTTAAGGATTCTTATTGCAGATTCCATAATTCTATTTTACATCCAATTTTGGATTCATCTCTGAAAAATACTATTTTGGTGTCAAAACAACTATATTGATGTGGTGATTAATATTTTGATAGCATAACAGAGATTAGAAGTGTTTTAGGAATAGATAACTATCGTAAAAAGGATTTGAAGCGCAAGTGATCAATTTTGATGCAGGTAGTGACTTCTGTTTTTGACTAAACTCTTCTTGATATTGTTTAGTAAAAATTTCATGTGAATTTAGATTGTATTCATCTGATATTCTATTTGCTTTCATTCTACTCTATTTTCGTGATTTTCGACTAGATCTTAGAATAATATAGTCTTTTGGAGACCTTAGTTTAAGCGTATGACCTTGTTTACAGATGATTTTGAAGGAATGTCCTTTTTTTGGAGCTTTGTAGGTGACCTTAGACTAGGCTTGAGCCTTAGATGCTTTGATATGAATTCTATTGCCCTTATAGCTAGGTGATGCCTCCAGTAGGGATTGCTTTTAGATAGTGTACTTTATGCTATCTCTTGAGGCTCGAGTGGTTCGTTATAGCCGTATGTTTGATTTAGATCTACTCAGTTGTTTATTAGTGATTAGGATTTTGGTTTAAGCGACGATTCTAGAGATATTTTATCCCCCTACTTGCTTTTAGTAGTCTGAGATTTCTTAGTTGTATACTTAGCTACATGATGGTCATATTTTATTAGGTTATAGTGATTAAATATTATTAGGCCCGAGGCCTTATTTGAGAAGCAGTTAGATCCCATATTTGTTCTCTCAACGTTCATATTTATAGAGGTAGTGGTTTGAGTTCCTAGCCTTATATGTCTTGTTTGAATACTAGGATTGCATGCATTGTATTAGTTACTCATTCATATTGATTTTATGGTAAATTCTGATTCATGCATTGGCTCATCATTCATACACGGAGAGAAAAAGAGAAAAACTTTCATACTACTGATATGAAATTGGTTCAACCTCATGTTAGTGGGAGTCATACCACTTGGATCACATGATTTCTGAACTTTGATACTTTCGAGGTGTTGAGAACGTGCTCTTTTCTACTTGAGACTGTGAAGGCAACTAGGATGACCTCAATTTTTATGATTTGACTAACTGATGCATCTATGCCCTTTATGCCTTGTTATGGCTACTATTATTCCATTAGTATCAGTAACGGAGATGATGATGATAAGTCTTGATTCAAGCTCAAGCAGTGTATATGGGTTATATGTGCCTTTTGTGAAACTTTCACACCATGATTATCATTGTACCTGGTGGAGGTGTCGCATAGGTCAGCCTTGTTAATTGGATTGGAATGGGTTTATACATTTATGGATATGCTTTGCAGAGAGTTTTCATGCATATCTTGCATTTACATAAATCAACATCGCTAGTATATTATTTATTATTTGGTCCCTCGGTAGTATGAGATGCCAATTGGGTTCTTTTTGCTAATTATACTGGCAGTAATATGGGATGTCAGTTGGTTATTGTTCCATTATATTTGTACTTTCCAGTGTTGCACTATAGTTAGTGACTTGTTTCTTCTTTGGTTAAATATGTTACTCTTCTAGGTTGAGTTGGATTAATTCCTAGGTTGCTAGGTTGTTTATAGGCTCTTGATATTTTTCTATTGCTTGACTCTTGCCAAGTAAACTCTATAGCCTACTTTCTTGCTAGCAAATGGTATACTTGTTTCTCCCAATTACACTTCTTGCATCATCTTCTTTGTCTAGTATATCTTGACCATTATTTATTCTATCTATTATCATGTTACTTACGTTATACTCACATTATTTATATGTTATTTATATTTGCCTTGTCTGTAGCTCAGCATGCCTAACCCCATTGAGTATCATTTGTTTGGTACTCATACTACACTTCTATCTCCTTCATATCATATAAGATTTTGTTTAGGGTCAAAAGGAATCTCTTACATCATATCCAGTCCAAAGAATTTCTATCGAGTACGCTTTCTTATGAGTTCATAGAAGGGTCAACTTCAAATGACCATATCTTCAAGAATTTAAATAGTTAGGTAACCCATGACCTATCAAATTAAAGGTCTATGAATCCTCTTTCCAACACCACTAAGATTTCCTTATTTTTAGTTTGATGTAAAAACGTTATGACTATTTTAGTAAGGTTCTATCGAGTAGAGTTTTCTAGGTCAGTATCTATGATCCCTGACCTATGAGTCGTACATAGGATTGATGAACTATACATTTAGTTCGTGAAAATGTCTTGCAAGTTATTTTTTGAGTTCCAATTCATACGGACCCAACTACGGGTCTTACGAACTTCTACGAGCCTTAGTTTGAGCTTGTAAACTAGGGACTAGGACCCCGAAATTAGCTAAGCTTCTACGGTTGGATTCTACAGGCCATAGAAGTCTCTATGGATCGTAGATGCCCCCGTAGACGACTTTCCAATATTTTAATGAGAGTTTATTTGATTATTTCTTACCCTTTTCGAGTCTAAACCTTGACGTGTGCAACTAGTTTAAGCCTTTTATTAGTATCATTAAACTTGTTCATCTCATTAGTACTTCCAACTGTTAGAACAAAATTTCAAGTGGAAAAAAATTAGGGTTTCAAGATAATCTAATGAAAAGTTCTTCAAGAATCTAAATCTTCTAGGTATGTAAGACTAACATAATATTGGATTGAGTTCGTCCATGTGCCTCTTCATCATTATTGATTCTAGTTGAGTTGAGTTTGAATTTTTGAGTTCCTTGAATTGAATTTTTGAGTTATCTATTTTCTTATAGAATTTCTTGTATTTATTTAAATATGAGTTGATAAGGTTCATAGGTTGAGTATTTAATTTATATGTATGTTTATGTCTTTATTCACATAAATCTTAATTAAGGATTATATTTGATTTTATGCACGAATCAAATTTTTGAAAGTATGAATTGTGATTGTTTTGAATGAGATTGAGTCGAGTATGAGTTGATTTGAGAGCTAATTGTCTTGAATTTCTGATTGAGTAAATTTTTGTCCTTGGAGTCTTATTAATTGTGCATTGAGATCATTGTATTTCTATACTTTAATTCTTGTGATCATTGTTCATGGGTACAATCGTTGTTTATGGTTATATTCTCGTGAGTCCAAATTGAGTCAATGATCATGATTTTTACTATGCATTATTTTGAATTGAGTTTTGATGTTTTAAATTGATTTATAACATATTTTATTGAGTCTAAATGAGCATGAATTTTTTTTGCATAACAAATGATTTGAGAAAGAGTTTTGGATGAGATGTGAACACTTTTGAAGTATATTTTAAATGAAAGAGGATGATGTTTGAGAAAAAGTTTGACGAGATGTGAATGATTTCTAAAGTATGTTTTACATTGAAAGAGCATACAATTTGTAAATGAAAGAATATGATGAGTTGAGATGAGGTTGAGTTTTGAAAGGTCTATTGGGACTTAGCTTGATGAGATGAATTGAAATATTTTTACTTGATAAATATTAGCATATCATATTTTGGGAGTAGTGTTGAGCACAAGTTGTGTAATAGTAAATGATAATTTTTTTTTATTTTAATGACCCTTGGGTGGGTCAAGGGCTGAGTAACACCCCCAGGGCATAGCATTAATAACAAAACAAAAAATTATAAGGAGGGGGAGACGAACCTTACCTCTTACCTATGTTGGTTCTAAGTCATCCAACCATCTAAGGTTAGTTAACTTATACCCCATAAAATCATGATACTATCCTAGAACTAGAACCTAAGAGAGGACTCCTCTCTTTACATCATTCTAGGAAAGCATAAATAAGGAAGACTCTCCCTTTACAAAAGATTCTATACTAGAAAAGAAAGTAAAATCTAGGATAGGTTTTTAATCCGTTTAAGCTTCCTTCTTCTAAAATTTGGCATCTCCCATATGTCAAGAATGAAGTAGGATCTAGCTACCTTAGGCATCTGATCAATGGAAAAGTAAACCTGGGAGGAGTTGCAGTTGGGGCTATGCTTAGTGAGGGAGTCTGCTACCTAATTAGCTTCCTTGTAAGTGTACTTACATTCAAATGTTGAATCTGTCTGCTGATCTGCTGAAGTTTACATATCTTGTTCTGTATCTTCCATGTAGGATGAGCTTTCTGGTTGATCCTATGCACAAGTAATTTGGAATCAAGTTCTAAGATCACCTTGGTGTAACAAAGCTGATTGCACCAGTTCAGACCAATAATAGCTACCTTAAGTTCTGTATGGTTGTTAGTTCCTTCGCCCAAAAGAGCTATAAATGCCGTGATAAAATTCCCTTGATTGTTTCTCAGTATACCTCTAACTCCTATTTTACCAGGTTTATGTAGAGAACTCCCATCAGTGTTGAGTTTTACAAAAGTTTCAAGAGATTTTCTTCAGCATACCATAGTAATTTTGAATTCATGAGAACAAGTTTCAACCAACTGTGACAATTGACCCCAACTAACAGTCCAATTGATATGGGGATAAGCTACTATTAAGATATTGGATGTCCCTAAAGATCATAAATTTAACTCTAGCAACACTGGACTTCTTTCTCCAATATTTAACAGAACATCTATTCTTCCAGAGGTTCCATATAATAAATATAGGAGCTGCTTGCAAAAGCAACTTGCGAACTTCATTCTTGGCTTTAGTGGACCACCATATCATCAACAAATATCTTAAGTGGATAGTATCAGTATTAATTCCCATAGTTTGAGCAAAGTAAGTCCAAATTTGTTTAGCAAATTGCCCAGATATAAAAATGTGATCAATAGTGTCCTGTCCTGGATTAGAGCAGCAATGGCATTGAGCAGGATCTTGTCCAAAGGTGGTTATCTTTTCATTAGTAGGTAGCTTACCATTGATAGTACTCCAAAGATGAAAGGAGCATTTAAAAAGAATGAGGTTATGCCAAATAAAGTCATAGATAGATTGTTTGGCTTTTTTGTCTCTGATTACATTCTAGGCAGAAGAGCAACTGAACTTGCCATTGGGAGTAGGCTTCCAAATAGGAGTATCCTTTAGTTGAGGGTTGTACTGGATCCGAACAACAAGAATTTGGGGAACTAGCTCATCTGGTACAACCTGCCTAACCTTCTGTTCATCCCATTGCCCATTGTTTAGGAATGAGGAAACCTTAATGCTGTTAGATTTGGTACTATTCATTTTGTGATTCACCAAAGGGCCAATGCTTAACCAATTATCCCACCAAAATAAGTTGGAGCCAGAGTTGATTCTCCATTGTATATGAGGCTCAATTTTATGTTTTCTTCTCATTAAGAACTTCCAGGATAAATATTGAGCAGCATGCCATTTCTTGCTAATGGGATTAGATCTACTGCAATATTTAGCCCTCAAGAAATCCCCCCATAAGGTTTCCTTAGATCTAAGTATCCACCACTATTTATATTGAAAGGCTAGAGATACATTAGCTAACATTTTGGTTTCAATGCCTCCTTCATCATAGGGGTAACTTAACTTTTTCCAGGAAGCCCAACGATACTTTCTCTTATTATTTTTCCAACCCCAAAAAAATTGGGCAATCAAAGCCTAAATTTATTTAAGAGTTATTGATGGAGGAGAAGTACCAGACAAGAGGTGGATAGGGAGAGATTGAATAACATGTTTGACCAGTGTAAATCTTTCCCCATAACTCAGCATTTTGGAGTGCCAATTAGCAACTACCTTAGACACTAAACCAACACAGTATGCAATTCTTTACCTACCTATAAAGATAGGGCAACCAAAATAAGTGATAGGGCTTTGCTTTTGAGTGAAATCAGTAGCTCTTTTAATTCTGTTCACAATAGGTTTAAAAGCATTAGAAAGGACCATAAAATGACTCTTTATCTCTCTTGATTTCTAACCTAAGACTTTTTCATAGCCTTTAAGACTTTTCATAATGAGAGACAAGGACTTCTTCCTCCCACAGGCGAAGATAATGATATCATCAATAAATCTTAGGTGATTAATTTTGGGGCCTCTTTTTTCCATATAAAAATCATGTTATTAAGGATGAATATGAAGCTTGTTTAACAATCTGGACAAAACCTCAGCACCTAAAATAAATAGGATTGGAGATAAGGGATCTCCCTGCTTGAGACCCCTAAAAGAGTGGAAAAAATCATGCCTGACACCATTAAAAATCATAGAATACCAATTATTGACCATTATTCTCCATATTATATCAATGAAGAACTCACAAAAACTCATCTTTCTGAGAACCAGACAAATAAAGGACCAAAAGACCTTGTCATAGGCCATATCCATATCTAATTTGATAACCACATTTCTACCAATGTTGGATTTTTTAATATGATGAATGATTTCTTGATCAAGAATAATATTCTCAGAAATACTCCAATTCTTAACAAAGCCAGACTGATGAATAGAAATAAGATTGGTGAGAAAAGGAGAGATCCTAATAGAAATGAGCTTTGAGATGACTTTGTTAGTGAAGTTTCTCAAACTTATAAGTCTAAATTCTAAAATTTTATTAGGATAATTTACTTTTAGGAGTAGAACCAAACAAGTGTGAGTAAAGAACCTGAGCATAGAATGGTCACAAAAAAAGGATTGAACAACATCAAATAGATCCCTACCAATGATATTCAAACAAGTTTGATAAAAGTGACCAATCATACCATCAGGGCCAGGAAAAGAATTAGGATTCACAGAAAACACAATATTTTTTACCTATTCTATAATAGGCATAGTTAGCAGGGTGTTGTTTTAATCATTAGTAACCATCTTAGGGATGCAATCCAAAATATCTTCCTAAATGAACCTTTTAGTTCTAGTGAAGATTTGCTAAAAGTGGTCATAAGGAGCTTTACAAATATTACCAGTCCCTTCAAACCACTCACCTTTTTCATCCTGAATTCTATGGATGTGAAGCTTCCTTCGTTTGCCTCTAATGACAACATGAAATTATTTTGATTTCATGTCCCCTTCTTTAAACTAATAAATTTGGGTCTTTTGCTTTAGGATGGATTCCTCCATCTTAAGGAATCTTGTGTAGTCAGTATTAAGGGCATGAAGCTTTATCCTATTCTACATTTATTCATTTTCAATTAGCTCCTCTTCAGCAATTCTAACTTTCTCTTCAAATTCTTTCACATTTGCATAAATGTCCCTAAATTCCTTTCTAGACCAACTGCTGAGGGTGTTAAACAATCTTTTTAGCTTTTGGTGAAGTACATAGTCAACATAGGATAAAAGATATGCCTATCTTATCCCAAAAGAGGACTTTAATTGATTGTAGATCCATTGAGGTTAATCGTCCCTTACTCTAGCCAGGTATTGGATGGTTGCAACAACAATAGTGCAATATCTATTATCATCACTTGCTCATATGGTGATGGTTGTTTCATCGTAAACCTAATTGGTTATTTCCAATTACGTAAATCTATAGTTCAAACCACACTCAAAGGTAGGGCATTTCTCATTTTTATATAAACTTTTGTACCAGAAACAATGATATCTCCAATTATAGCCCCTCTGGGATGTAAAATATATCTCTTCTCACCATCCCCATAGTGTATGAGACAAATGTATGCATTTTGATTAGGGTCATATTCTATGGTCTATTAGAGAAACTCTCTAATAATAATAATAATTAATATGATTTGATTGAAATTACATATAATTGAGTTGATTTGAAAAATATTGTTTAATTTTAAACTTGCATAGCATATTGAGTTGAGTTGAGCTTCATTATTATCATTGAGCTTTCTTGAGTATTATTTCTATTTAGCCATCTTACATATGGTACAATCCACGTACTAAATTCATTTGGCACTATATCATTTTATGATGCAGATACAACTGATAGAGATCCTCAGCAAATACTTCATTGAAGATCTATTCTATTGCAGATAGTAGTGAGACCTCCTTGCGTTTGGAAGAATCTATTATTAGAGTTGTTTTCTTTTGGTAGTCTTTTGAGGTGACCTTGGACCTGTTTTGGCACCTTTTTATGAGTTGATAGAGGCTTCATAGATTGAGTCAAATAGAGTTAGAGTGAAGCTTGTTTTCCTTTTAGGTTTAATTTTGTAAACTTTTCGTATTTATATAAATAAAAGTATTGAGTTACTTTTATGAGAAGTATAGTAGAAGACTATTTATATGATGATTTACGTGCCCACTTGAGTATTTCATTTTGTTTCATCGAGTCTCTCGCTGATTGAATAGGTGAATTGAGCCAAGTGATTCGCTGGGGGACCAACAATGATTTTTGAGTGTCATCCACACCTAGGGTATGAAAAATTCTCAACTTTATATAATTGAACTTTAATTATACTTGAAATTTAAAAATTTATACTTTAACTTAGAAAAATCCAACTTGCACTTTACAAAATCCAACTTTAGAAATGTTGAATTATTGTAGGATATATGAACTTTAAACTTGAATTTAGAACTCGAGCTTTAGGATTTTTTTAACTTGAACTTTAAATACTTAAACTAATTAAGCTTGAATATTTTTGTAGATGGATCATCGTTTGTGGATGTATGACATGTATTATAGAAATGGTGGAGGTTTGAAACCTATGTTTATTGACGGTGTTAGAAGTTTCATTAATCATGTGCTGACACTTGATATATTTAAGAAACATTAATTGGTTTGGTCTATGTAGCACGTGTAGGTGGTTGAAATTTTTAGTTTAGATACAGTTATGGTGCATTTGTATCATAATAGATTTAAGCCTAGATATTTTGTATGGATAGATCATGGAGAAATAAATAGATTAAATATTATTATAATTCGTAGCCCTGGATGAATATGATATGATTGCACCATATGGCCAAATTAGAATTGAACATGATAGGGTTCAACATGATAGAGTTGATGAAATGACTAATAATATTTTCGAGGCTCAAGTTGGGATGGAACCTGAATAATATTTGATGAAGCTCCTAATAAAGAAGAAAGGCACTTCTATCAATAATTATAAGAGGCTAGTCATCCATTATGTGAAGGGAGTCCACATTCTGCTTTGTCAGTTACTATTAGATTAATGAATATTGAATTAGCTCAAAATATTTCTCATGCAGCTATGGACTCAGTGGTTTATATTCTGGGCGACTTGGTTAATCCATAGTTTAACATACCTAAGAACTTCTATAAGACAAAGAAATTAATTTTTAAATTAGGATTGTCGTATGGTAGAACTCATTGTTGTGTTAATGGTTGCATATTATTCTAAAAGACTGATGGTGAATTAAAAATTATAAATTTTATAGACATGCTCGCTATAATAGGACTCCTCCTAGAAAGATGGTTCCAACTAAGGTGATGCATTATTTACCTCTTATTATTAGATTAAAGAGGTTGTACGCATTGATGAGGTCTGACCCATATATGAGATGGCATCATGAATATAGAAGGCCGCCATGTGTCTTGTCTCATCCATTTGATGGAGAAGCATGGAAGCATTTCGATCATGTATATCCCGACTTTGATAGTGAGCCTAGAAATATCAGATTGGGAATGTGTGTAGATGGTTTCACACTATTTTCTGATTCTGCCTCACCTTATTCTTGCTGGCCTATATTTCTTTCACCGTATAATCTTCCTCTTGATATATGCGTGATAAGTCCCTTCATCTTTTTAAGCTTTGTTATTTTAAGTCCCCATAATTCAAAATATTTGATTGATATCTAGCTATAACCATTGATAAATGAGATTAAACAACTCTCAATTGAAGGTGTAGTGAATTATGACATATCAGTTAAGTGGAATTTAATTATATGTGCTTGTTTAACGTGGACTATCAATAATTTTCTTGCATATAGTATATTGTTTTGTTGGATGACTACTGAAAGTCTTGCATGTCCTCATTGAATGAAAAATAGTAAGACTTTTACCTTAAAGCATGACAAAAAAAAATTCATGATTTGATTGTCATTGTCAGTTCTTGCCAATGGACCATGAGTTTAGAAAGATGAAATATGCATTCAATAAAGATGAAATATGCATTAAAAAAAAAGATTGAAAATGACCCCTCACCTACATCAGTGACAGGGCATCAAATTTGGGAGAGAGTAAAGTTATAGAAGCTCCACCATCTAGACTTATTGAATATGGTGTTGAACATAATTACACCAAACAAAACATATTCTGAGAGTTATTGTACTGGAAGGATAATCTCCTATGACATAATCTTGATGTGATACAATGCATATTAAGAAAAATTATTTTGACAATTAACTCAACATAGTGATGAATATTAAAAGCAAAACAAAAGACAATCCAAGAGCTAGAATGGGCTTAAAGAAATATCGTAGAAGAAAAAAATTGTGACTATAGGAACTATAAAATGGTAAAATTGTCAAGCCTAAAATTAATTTTTCATTCTCAATAGATGAGAAATGTGAAATATATGAGTGGGTTAAAAATTTGAGGATTCCAGAGGGATATGCTTCAAATTTAGGTAAGCAGACAGATCTGAATGAAAGAAATCTGATAGGTATAAAAAGTCATGATTGTCATGTATTCATGGAAACTTTGATTCATATCACTTTTAGTCATCTACCTAGCAGGATATTGAAACCAATCACAAAGGTTGGTCTTTTCTTTAGAGATTTATATTCTAAAAATTTGTTGGAAATTAGTTTAGATAGGATGAAAGAAAATATTCTTGTTAGTACTACAAAGCTGGAGAAGATCTTCTCATGTGGGCTCTTTGATGTGATGGAACATTTTCTAAGTATTCTTGTACAAGCAACTTTCCTCGGAGGTCAAGTTCAAACAAGGTGGATATATCCATTTGAAAGATAATATCTTTTCTTATCTAATAATTATATATACATAATCAGTGGTTAATATATTTGGATATATACAAACAGAAAAATTGAAAGTTGCAAACAAACAATTAAGCAAAGAAGATAGATTGAAGGATCAATTGTTCAAACTCATAATGAAAGAGAAACTAGCAGTTTTTATTTTTATTACTTTGGGAATGAAATACCAAGTAGGAGAAATAGGCCCATTCTCAATGATAAAGGTAATAGTGATCCTATGTTTTCATTGATTTTAATTTTTAATCAAATTGATCAAGAATGTAAAAGGCATGAAAGATGAGGTTCCACTACTATGGAAAGACAATCATCTATGACCTATATTTCACTTAATTATCCAGAAATTCAGTCATATCATAAGTAAGTTTTAAATTATATTATCAAATTACATAGTAATAAGTGTTTATTAACTAATAAAATTGTACACTTCAATATCATCTTGTTCGTAAACACATGGGGCAATGAAGCCATATATGCGAGATTTTTCAAATGGTTAAAGAATTATGTAAGTATGAAAGCTTAATCATATTGAATCAATAAGTTTAATGTATTCATTTTATACTAAATTATATTATTTTGAATAAAACTTGTAGGTTTATGATGAATACTCAAATGTCGAACATTCACCATTAGTGAGAAGATTGCACTCGGGCCTGAATTTCAAATTCATACTATGAATAAATATTGTGTGAATGGTTTTAAGTGTCACGACCCAAAATCCAGGTGTGATGACACTCACCTAACTCATCAAGGTGAGTCAATCCAAAACTGAACAACCCAATACGATAACAAAAATGGAAGATAAAATAGTTTAAAATAATAGATAAATATAAAAAAATCAAACTACAACCATTCCAGAATTGGTGTCACATGTACAAGCCTCTAAATAATAATATTGAAAAGATAATACAAGTCTCAATATCTGGTTCTCAAATAGAACATAACATAACAAAGAATCCTCGAGGGTCTACCGAAGAGACAAACATCCACCTTTCAAGGGATCCAGAAGCTCGATCTTGTCACTGAGAAGTCTAATAAGAGGGACCGGGCTCATAACCTATAAAGATATAGCAAGGGGTGAGCACTAAACAATACAGTACTCAAGAAATAAAAGCTAAACCTGAAGTAAAGCAATGAAGAACACAAGTACTCCTATCAGCCCAACTACGTACCGTCAGACTACACACCTGCACTCAGAAAAGTCCCACCACAATATAATATACACATACAAACACAATATAGAGTATTATATTATCCCAAAATATTCAATTGATTCCCAAAGTCAAGTAGTATAATAGACCTTCAGTAATATAATGAGCTTTAGTTTCGTAACACAGTATCCACCTTGTCTAGTCTTCATAATGTACAAGGATCAAGTTGACAACATATATCACAATTTCTCAATAGTTCAATATTTACAAGGTTCCAAAGCATTCACAATTTCACACGTAATACATATGACAACTTCAAGAAAAGAATAATATGAAATGGAGTAAATTCAATGAAATGTAAATAATGAGATACAATGTCAAGGAATCGTAATGCATATCGGTCTTACGATACATATCCGCTGATAACCTCAGATTGGAACCCATGGGGGTCTCACATGGACCATGTATCTACTGGAACCATTTTCCTTCAACATTTACTTTCATATCTAGCCGAAATCATTTTCCTTTGGATTTTTATTTCTTTTCTTTCTTTTGTTTTCAAGTCGGAACTATTTCCCTTCAACTTTTTATTTCTTTTTCCAGTCGGAACCATTTTTCTTTGGCTTTTCATCATCAATGGAACATCAAATAAAGTATATCATCATAGCATAATAATCTTGTCCGTGAGAATAAAAATATGCAAGATGTCCAGATGAATCATTTAATTTGACAATCAATTTCCAATAATTCACAAGCTCTCAAGTATTCACTATACAATTTCAATATCATCACATCTCAATATCAACATCAAGTAATCTACAATTCCATAATCATTTATAACTCAAGGATTCACAATAATTGCCAATACCCAAACCAAATTTTCATGATCAAAGTCTACATTATTACAATTCTATCCCCTTTCATATCACAAGTTACCCAAATCCACACACATAGGAGAATAAAAGGTTCAATCATACTTAACAAAAGGTTAGAAGTCCACTTGTTTTTACAGAAGTCTATATAAAATCAAATTGATGCCTTTTACCCTTCCATGGTAATTTAAATCACCACAATCTAGTCAAATATAGCATCATAATCACATTACAAAACTATTGATACTAAAATCAAGTAAGTCAGATGGAAAGGACAAAATGTCCCAAAAATCTCATACCAAATTTTTTTTGAAATATGAAATTTTATATGAAAATGATCTTCAAGTAATAAGAAATCTAATGGTGAAAATTGTTTCGAAAAAGAAATTAAATTGAGTTCATAATCACCATTTTTGTATTGAAAGTCAATATCCGAGAAAACTCCAATTTCTTCAGTCAATATTCTCAATTTCCATGTTAAAATCATGATTTATTCAATGAGAATTGAAAACATAGGTTAGAAATTAGTTGCCCAATAGTCTTGCCTTGAAAGTCCTTGAAAATTCTCTAAAACCCGAGCTTGAAATGTTAAAAATGGTGAAACACATAATTTAAAATAAAGCTACTATTTCAGGTATTTTAATTCTCCGCCAATCTAGGAGAATCCCTGCGAACGCGGAGGTCAGGCAAACTCCAACAGTCTGTGAACACGGAGCTCTCCTCCATGAATGTGGAGGTCAAAGCAATTACACCTTCGCAAACACAGAGACCCCATCCGCGAACGCAGAGGTCTAAGAGCTTGGCCTCCGTGAATGCGTAGATAAGGTCGTGAATGTGAAGTATAGCACATCAGATATCATATATCAACAATGCATACAACATAAAATTCATAGAATGTACCTTTAGAATTCGTTTGAAACTCCGTGAACACAAACTAGATATGAAAACCTCCAAGAAATAATATTTTGAACTTAATAGAATCATTGAAATTCGATTTTGAGGCCTCATCGGCTCGAAACCCAATAAAACTTAGAGAAACTTGTTAAAACTCAAAATACCCAAACTGCTCTCGAAAACTCTAAAATTTACAACGAGATCATTTTTAGTGTTCGTTTCACCATCCAAAATCACTGGAACTGTCAAAATTTTGATTAGAGCTTTCAAACTCTGAATGTTAACAAAGTCAAACTATGATTCAAAATAAATTAGAAATACAACTTTGGGTCTAAAATCTCCATTCTAACTCCAAATTTAGTTCCATAAGTTCTCCTATACCAGATTCTGCATTCCAAAGTTAATGAAATCAACAAAATTTCATTTTGGACACTCAAAATTCAAGATGACCACAAAACTCAAAATTTCCAACTTTAAGCCTTTACAAACTCTTTCTTTAGGAAAATTCTAACTTTTTACGATGTTTTCAAAATCCGACTCTTAGACTTAATAAAAATGACCCAAAGTAACTCTTAGGAAGGGTAAAATGATCATTTTATTGAGAATGCCAAATATGGTCTCCGAGGTCATTACATCATCCGCTACTAAAAATAATGTTCATCCTTGAACATGAGATAAGAAACATACTTGAAGACTCAAAAAGCTGAGGGTATCGAGCACGCATATCCATCTCTATCTCCCATGTAGCGTCACTCTCAAGCCTGTGGAGCCAATGAACCTTCACCAAAGTTATCTCCTTAGTCTTCGACTTTCTTACCTGTCTGTCTAATATAGCCACCGATAGCTTCTCATAAGTCAAATCTAGGATCAATTCAACTAAATCCATGGAAATCACATGAGGCTCATCTAGAATATAACATCGCAACATAGAGATATGGAACACAGGATAGATAGAAGAAAGGTTGGGTGGCAATTCTTGTCGAACCTCATGATACCCTTTAAGGGTGAGACCTTCAACCATACTCTAGCACTAACCATGAATACCAAAGGTCGAATTCGCCTGTCAGCATAACTCTTTTGGCGACTCTGGGCTATTACCAACCTACATTGAATCAACCACACCTTCTCTAGATCCTCTCTCAACATATCTGTACCCATGCTCTCCACCGCTACAGAGTCAAACTATCTGATAGGTGATCTATACCTCTGACCATACAAAGTCTTAAAGGGAGCCATCTGGATGCTGGAATGGTAACTGTTGTTGTAAGCAAACTCTGTCAAGGCTATGTGTTGATCCTATATGGCACAAAAATCAATAATACATGCCCGAAGTATATCCTTCAACACCTGAATAGTCCTCTCGGACTACCCATCGATTTAAGGGTGAAAAGTTGTACTAATATTCAAACGGATACCCAAACCATGCTGTAAGGTCCTAAAAATATGATGTAAACAATGAACCATTATCTGACACAATGGAAATCAGAACTCTATGAAGCCTCACAATTTGACTAATGAAGAGCTAGGCTAATCTCTTGAATGTATACTTCACCTTGACCGGGATGAAATGGGTAAACTTAGTCAATTGATCCACCACTACCCATATAGAATCAAAACCACCTACTATAGCAGGCAAACCCATCATGAAATCCATGGTAATACGTTTCCACTTCCACTCGGGAATGGTCATCCTCTATAGCTCACCACCCAACCATAGATGCTCACATTTGACCTTCTGACATGTCAAACACCTATCTAAAAACTCCAATATATCATTCTTCATGCCACACCACCAGTAGTATTGGCTTAAATCATGATACATCTTCGCTGCTCCTGGATGAATGGAATACCTGGTACAATGAGCCTCCTCAAGTAGCATTCTAATCAAGTCACCCACCTTCGACATACAAGCACTACTCCCAATCCTTAAAACACTATTCAAGTCAAGTATCACTTCCCTAGCTTCACCTCTTGCCACTTTTTCTCGAATGGTACATAACTCCTTATCCTCTAACTATCTCTCACAAATCTAATCCATCAAAGATGATCGGGACACTTTGAAATAAAGCACTCCACCCTTGTCCAAAAGTTGTAATCTCATCAACCCATTGGCTAACTGAGTGTTGTTATAATTCAACACTTTTGATGCTTAAAACTTAGAATTTTGTGTGTTCTCAAAGCGATGTTGGTATATTTGATGTGTTTTTATGGTTCTTTTTGCAGGATTCTAGGGTTGACATGATTTTTGAGCCAAGTATGCTGAAAGTACTAATTTTGAGGATTCACAAAACCCTTTACGGGTCGTGAAAGATTCCACGAGCCGTAGAAAGGGCTTCGTAGCAAATTCCAGTGAAGGGTGATTTTTCAAAAGTTTAAATCTACGAGCAAGGAGATGAGCCATAAATTATTGTACGATTCGTAGATCAACTGTCATACCCTGAGAATAAAAAATTGGGGAGTTACTAGAAAATCATCAGACGAAATCCTCCATGGTCCATAGAATCTTGCACGGCCCGTAGAAGGGTCTTATAGAAGCCAACCCCAGTTCTGAAGATGAAGTCCACAAAATCCCGACTATAGGCCGTAGAATATTATACGACCCTAGAGAGCGCCTGTAGAGCTTGCCGACTCAATTTTGCTATTTTGATTTGGATTTGTATTTTTTGACATTATAAATAGGTTTTTAGGTTATTTTTCATTAAGTTTACGGAGAGTTCGAAGTAGTTTACAAATTTTAGTATTTTTAGAGAGAGAAAAATAATCTTTTGTGTTCTTGATTCATACTTGTGATTTCTAAGGAAGAGTTGGATTTCTTGTTCATAAATTCATCCGTGTAAGTGCTCATTATGTTATTCTATATCATGATTCTTGCATCTACACTGATTATGAGTAGCCAAATCAACAATTAGGGTTGTGGGAACCATAAAAAACTAACAAGGTAAAATTAGATAATTCATAATTCTTGAAAAGTGTATGAATTTATTAATTACTTCTCTTCATCTTAAAAGCTTTTTAACAATGGCCAACGTTAAAACTCACCTAATGTTACTTGTCAGATCAAGGAGGTAATGAATAGGAAAAGAGAATAATTAACAGGATTCGATTGATATTTTTTCATCTAAGTAACTAAACTAGATCAAGGGGAGGTTGTAATAGAACAATAGGTAAGGGTTAGTAGTGTCACACTGCGGAGATGGATCAAATCTCACAGTGAAATTTACCTTACAACTGGATCAAAGTATTTGATAAACTTAACTTACTATTTTGTATCTACACACTAGAAAAAATTATAATTATCTGGAAATACTGAGTTAAGAAATCATGGGGAACACATCACCCTATTTAGCTCTTCTATTGATTTCATAATAGTTGCATTAGTCTAGGTTTATTTTGCTTACAATTATAAACCCCCCACTTTCGGGAGATAAGTAGGTTAATCACCCCACTTTGCTTTGAATTATTTTGGATTCTACCATATTCCCTGTGGGATTTGACTCTATCCTTGGTTAGGCCATTTACTTGATAATGACCACTTTAACCTTCAAAAAGAGGTGTATCTTGAGCGACATCAAGTATTTTGGCGCCGTTCTCGAGGAATAAGACTAGACTTGTTTAATTCAAGTAATTTGAGGGATAACCCTTATTCTTCTTATGTTACATTTTTTTATTGTTTTTGTTTTGTTTCAGTGCACGAGTATAGCGAAGAATGGTCCAAACCACGAAACTATGCTAAAAATAAGGAGAAAATAGAAGTATCAATTGAGGAAATACTGGGTGTCGACACTTTGGAGGCATGGACACTTGATAAAGTCTGAGTAATCAAGTAGTTCAAGTCATGCCACGACACTAAATCAGGCGCAACTTGGGAGGCAATCCTAGAAGAGAGAGGCATTTAGGCACCCAGTTATCTTTTCTTTTTTTACCTCTGTTCTTTATTTTGACATTTTATGTGCATTGGGGATAGTGCACATCTTTTTTGATGGGGTGTGGGTAGTTACATGCCTCAGTAAAGTTTGAGTAACCTTAGCCTATAACTACCCTAATTTTTGAATCTAAAGAGTTTTCTTGCCTGTGTTCTTTTTCCCCAAGGATATTTACTTTATTCTGAACCGACATGTTTAGGATGTATAGGTTGTATTAGTAGCATATAATACTTAAGTCTATGCCATATATTAGTTTTTGGTGAAAAACGATACCCACCAGAAAATTTTGTTAGTTAGCTTTGATAGAAACCATGCATGTTTAATTGTTTGGCAGTGCTTGCTCTGATGAGTAAGGTGTAATTGTGATATAAAGCTTGACCTGAGAGTCTAAGTTGATAGTGTAATCAGTGCCATGTGTGTGAGTTTATTTGTATGATTCTCATATTGTGTTTTCAAGTCAGAACATGCCCTGTTACTCTGACTTCGACTGTAGGCTAGTTGGGTAGGAAAGGATCTTAGGTCATTGTTCATATTAGTCCACTTAGCCAAAATAACTAACCAAATGCTTGATATATCCCTTGATCCGAATCTTTGAGCCATGCATATACTTTTTTTCTTTGTAAACACTAAGTAGCCAAGCCTTGTTGATTGTGAAATCCTAAAATTTGCCCTGGTCCTTCCTTGAAAATTGTGCACCATGACCTAGACAAAAAGACTAAGTTGAGGGTAGCTACCAAAAGTGGCCCTGGTTCATAGGTTGGATATTGTGCACCTCAACTCAGACCAAAAGCCTAAGTTGAGGGTGGCTAGTGTAAGGGAGATCAAAAGCTAGTGATACATAAAAAGAAGAAAAATGTGATATGGGTGCCAGAAAAGATGCCTTAACAATGAGTTAAAAAGAGAAAGAATGTGAAAAATAAAAAGCCAATGAGCTAAAAACTAGAATAAGGCACCTAGAATAGCTTGGAAAAGGAGAAGGAGAGAATGAGTTGAAGATACCAGTGTTGGTAGGGAAAAAGTGTAGAAAATACAGTATCAAGGAGGGCCTTTAGTCACCATGTTCCCACAACATCACACCAAATCCCCCGAGCCTACTTTACAAGTCAAAAAAGTCCTATAGTGATCCCAACCCAAATGGCCAAAAGTTATAATCATGGGTTTAGGGGAAAACATATAGTATTGAACATAGTATTTGAATATCTGCTGTGAGAGTGAGTAATTATTGTGTAGTCCCAAGCATTGAACTTGAAAATACTATGATAAGTGGGATATGAGACACTTGTATTGCATTATTAATTTACACTAATTCAGTGAATGTTGATCAGCGTAGATTACATTGCTTGTCATAGTTGTACTATTAAATGCATTGATTTGTATTGGTTTGTCTATAGCTATCTGATATATGATTATTAGTGTGGGTATTTATGCTTGAGTTTGATATGATGCATGTCATTAGACTGAGGTCTCTGTCTTACTATACTGCTTATGTAGATTGAGTCCGTCGCTTGAGGACAAGCAACAATTTTAAGTTGAGGGTGTTGATGTGCTGTCAAAATATAACACTTTTGATACTTAAACTTGGAATTTTGTGCGTTCTACAAGCGATGTTAGTAGATTTGATGTGTTTTTATGTTTGTTTTACAAGATTACAGGGTTGGCATGATTTTTGGGCCAAGTGTGCTGAAAGTGCTAATTTTGAGGATTCACGAAACCCTTTATGTGTCGTGGAAGATTCCACGGGACATAGAAGGGGTTTCGTAGCAAACTCCAGTGAAGGGTGATTGATGAGGCATGAAAATGCGACTCTGATAACACTTTTAACTTGAAATATTTGTGAGTTCTCAAGCAAATTTATATGTTTAATATTTCGTTTAGTGGTATTTTTTCAGGAATAAGGTTCAGGCTTGGATTAGGATGAAAAGAAAGTGGATAATGAAGAAATGTCACTGCCAGGTTCACACGGGCACCTTCACAGGCCATGTGAGCTTACACGGGTCGTGAGTGCTGCCGTGCATGATGACAGTGAGTACTACAAGCTGAGGCAAACTGAAAAGAACCAAGTGAGGCCTCAAGGAAAGCCTCACAACTCGTGCACACCCTCATGGACCGTGGAACTGCTCATGAGAAGAGGCAGTAAGTTCCAATGGAAATTGAACCAGAAAATGTTGCCAAGTGAAACCACACGGGAACCATTACGGGTTGTGAGGAGGTTCACAGGCCATATGCCTAGTCGTGAAGGGAGGCAGAAAGTTCTAATTGGAATCACACTGGAAATTATGCCAAGTGAAACAACACGGGACTCATCACGGGTCGTGTGAAGTTTCATGGGCCGTATGCCCGACCATGAAGAGAGGCAGAAGCCTCAGTCGAGACTGCATTGGAAATTATCGCCAAGGGAGGCCACACGGGACCTATTACAGACCGTGTGGTGTTGCACGGATCGTCTTCCCGACCGTTGTGAGAGGCAAAAACTTCAATTGGAATTGCATAGAAATTGGTGCCAAATAAGGACACACGGACTGTCTCACGGACCATGACGTGCCTCACAGTCCGTGTAGTTACTGTCGACCATGCTGAAAGCTGGGTTTCCTATTTTAATTCAAATTAGGTTTTAGTGAATATATATATGGATTTTTAGGTCGTTTTTCTGAATTAACAACTGTTGGAGACCAAATTATAGAGAGAATGACATTTTTGAAACTATTTTATCAAATTTGTGATTTTGCATCCGCTCGTTTGTGATTGTGATCCATAAATTTGTTGTGCATTCAATTATACGTGCTGATTATGATCTTTTCATCTTATTATAATTCGATTTCTTCAATCATGCTAGGCTAAACCCATAACTAAGGTTGTGGGAACCATGCTAACCAACTAAGATAGGCAAATTTAGGACGAAGGTCGATTGTGATTGTAGTGCATATCATAGAAAGCTTTCAATTTCATCTAAACCTTAATGAGTCGATGCATTAGGGTAGGCCTGTATTCATTAGATGCCCGAAAGGGATGTAATGATTAGGAAAAGAATCCTATGATAGAATTCGGGGTTGTTAACCTAGTCTAAGTGATCGAGACGAAAAGGTGAGAGCATCCTGGGATTTAAAGCAACGGGCAAAAAGGGTAAATGTTCTGAGACTGGAAAGTGATGAATGAAAGACACTTAAGAGGGACCAGAAGGTGAATTAGGTGTTAACTATTTGCTTACTCTGTGTGTGTGATTGCAATCATGGAAGCCTTAGGTTTGAATATCGACATTGGTGGTACGGGGATCGCAATCCTAGTCTAGCAATAAATTATTGAACTCCAGTAATCATTTTAGGTAATTAATTAGTAGAATAATTTTGATAACTAGTCTTCATATCACTACAAAGCCCCCATTTATATTATGCCTTTTTATTCCAGAAATAGTTAATACACTTGGAACTAAGTACTGGTAGATTTATTTTCACGTATTCCCTGCGGAATCGATCCTAACTCTTGTTGGGTTTTGTATTTTATCAACGATCGCTTTGCACTTTATTTGAGGTGTGAATTTGGGCGTATCAAATTTTGGCGCCGTTTTCGGGGATACGACGAAGATATTGTCCATTAGTGCTAATTTCAGTGTAATTCTATTTCCTGATTTTACTTTTTTGTTTTTGTTTATTGGTACTACAGGATATAGGTAGTGCATGCCTGCCACCCGCAGTAAGAGCGAACCACTGATTGCTTACGACCAAGAGTTACAAAGATCAATTTAAAAGATGAATGCACATGAGCGAGAAGCTCAGAGGCGACGTGAGTTGGCCCTATATATGGAGAATAAGGGCAATGACTGTTTAGGTATACATGATCTTGATGGGGATGGGGTGCAACCTGCAACCCCTCCACAACATCAAGAAGGAGTTAGACCACCTTCCCAGAACATCCCCGTGCAATATACGATGATGAGGATGACGTCGGGGCTACTGGTGCAATTGTCTTTCCACTATTGCCTCCTGGCGTGAAGTTCACCATCACGAGCACGATGATTCAGATGCTCACGTTGAAGGGTTTGTTCACAAGGCAGCCACATGAGGACACGAACCAACACCTTATGAATTTTATCTCCACCTGTCAGTTATCTGAAATTCTGGGAGTTAATCAGCAGGCTATCCAATTGAGGTTGTTCTCATTGTCTCTATCTGGGGAGGCAACAAAGTGGCTGTATGAACTCCTATATGACTCTATTCTCACATGGGGTGATTTGAAGGAAGCATTCTTAGAGCGATTCGTCCCTACGTCTGCGAAATTGAAATTGAAGGATGATATTGGGTGGCCCAGGCAGTTACCAACTGAGGCTTTATATGAGACTTGGGAACGGTTCAGAAAGAAGATTAAATAATGCCCGAACCATAACCTCACAGATGAGCACTTGGAGGAGGTTTTCTACAGGTCATGCAATTTTGTCACAAAGCCTATTGTTGATACTGCTTGTGGGGGTTCGTATATGACCAGGACTTTTCTTGATATTATAGTCATCTTGGATCAAACAGCTAAGAACAGCAGGGCATGGTATACTAGAGATGGTGACTGCTCTGAGTTCATTATTGGGATGACAGCGGAATAGCGAAAGAAGGAGGAGGAACAAGACCATGACATGACTCATATGCGGACTCAAATGGATTTACTGACAAAGAGGTTGCTAGGTGGAGGATTAGAGAAAGTAAAAGTAATGGATGTTGTGCCCAGGTATGATGATGCAGGTTTTGATTTTGATGAAGAAGCCAAGTTGATGAACAATCAGGGGGTTTCAAGATATTCAACTCCAGAAATCAAGGTTAGAATTATGGACACAAAAACTACTATGATCGGCCTGGGGCGAGAGATACTGGAAATTGGAAGAATAGGGATAACTATAAAAATGACCGGCCAGCAACATATGTATCCCCCATGAACAGAGAATGCCAGAACAATGGGGGTGGTACCTCTAAGTTAGAAGAAATGATGGCCAAGGTGCTCGACAAGGTTGAGGCTACAGAATATGGAGTGAGGGACATGCGTGGTGAGATGTCTAATATTTGGCAATTAGTGGATTCTCACTCCACTTTCATTAAGTAGCTAGAGCAACAGATAGGCCAGTTGTCAGCTTTACTGAATCAGAGAAAGGTCGGGGCCCTTCCTAGTGACACCATCCAAAATCCAAAAAATAATGGTTATTGTATGGCCGTCACCACTAGAAGTGGTAAGGTGCTCCCTAATCTGATTCCATCAAGAGATAACAATAGAGTTCAGGTGGGTACAAAAGTGTCTGACACCAGTGTGTACAATGCTGAAGAGGTAGTTGAAGAAGCAGTTGTGACACCTGATGATGCTGAGATCATTAAAGACCCCAAGGGGTCTGACAAACCAGAGCCAACGCCTTTGCCAGATAGTCCTAACCACCACCACCATTCCCACAGAGGTTGAAGCAGAAGACAGAAAATGGCAAGTTCCAAATTTTTTTGGAGATGTTGAAGGAGCTATCAGTAAACATACCCTTGGTGGAGGCACTAGAGTAGATGTCAGGTTATGCTAAGTTCATGAAGGACTTAGTGACTAAGAAGCGGATGATCACAGTAGAGTTGGCAGGGAACCTTCACCATTGTTGTACAATTGCTACGAGATTACTGGTTGAGAAAAAGAAGGATCCTGGAGCTTTCACTATCTCATGCACAATCGGGGCGTTTGATTTTGCACAGGCTCTCTACGACTTGGGTCCAACATAAATCTGATACCTCTAGCAGTTTATAGGCAATTGGGCTTGGGAGCCCCCACACCCACGAGTATGCGGCTACTCATGGCAGACAGGTCAGTCAAACGGCTTGTGGGAATTCTATGTGATGTGTTGGTCAAGGTGGGCCATTTCATGTTTCCTGCAGATTTTGTTATTTTGGACTGCCAGGTCAATTTTGAGGTTCCTATCATCCTTGGGAGACCATTTCTAGTTACTGGCAGAGCATTGGTAGATGTGGAACGCGGTGAGATGACCTTCAGAATGAACTCAAAGGAGGTGAAGTTTAATGTATGTGCTTCTATGAAATGGCCCAAAGAGATGATAGTGATGTCGGTCATCGATATAGATGAGACCTTTTTTTCTGAGGTCTCAATTGAGGAAGAAATAGGTGTAGATGAGCTGGCAGCTGCAACCATGAACTTTTCAGATGAGGGAATGACTGATTATAAGGGTACGGTGCAAGCACTACAAGGCAAGGGAACCAAACCTTATGTGCCAAGAAAGTTGGACCTAGATTTACAAAATAGACCATCCCCACCTGCTAAGTTGTATGTTGAGGAGCCTTCGACTGTGGAGCTTAAGGAATTGCCACAACACCTGAGGTATGCTTTTCTTGGTGATAATAACACTTTCCCTGTGATTGTGGCTGCAGATTTATAGGAAGATCAGGTAATGGCATTGTTGGGGGTACTGCAGAAGTTTAAAAAGGCAATTGGGTAGTCTATTTCAAATATTATGGAGATTCCCCCAGGCATATGCACATATAAGAACAAGTTGGAAGACAATTGTGTGCCTAACATCGAGCATCAACGCAGGCTTAACCTACCCATGTAGGAGGTTATGAAAAAGGAGATCATCAAGTGGTTAGATGCTGGGGTCATATACCCAATCTCTGACAGTCAGTTGGTCAGCCCAGTGCAGTGTGTGCCAAAAAAAGGGGGTATGAAGTCATCGCCAATGACAAGAATGAACTAGTCCCGTTATGTCCAGTGACTGGCTGGCGAGTCTGCATGGACTACAGGAAGTTGAACAGAAGGACCTTGAAGGATCATTTCCCCATGCTCTTCATGGACCAAATGTTAGACCGACTGGCAGGCAGAGGGTGGTACTGCTTCCTTGACGGGTATTCGGGGTACAATTAGATATCAATAGTGATCGAGGATTAAGAGAAGATAACTTTCACTTGTCCATATGGGATGTTCGCATTCAGGCAGATGCCATTTGGGTTGTTTAATGCCCCAACTACTTTCCAACGATGCATGATGCCTATCTTCTTAGACATGGTTGAGGACACCCTTGAGGTATTCATGGATGATTTCTCTGTGGTGGGTGAGTCATTTGATGATTGTCTTCTTAACCTATGCAGGGCTCTACAACGTTATGAGGAGGCAAACCTGGTCTTGAACTGTGAAAAATGCCACTTCATGGTCAAGGAAGAGATAGTCCTTGGCCACAAGATTTCAAAAAGAGGCATAGAGGTAGACAAGGTGAAGATTGAGGTTATTGAAAAGTTGTCGCCACCTATCTCAGTAAAAGGAGTCAGAAGTTTTCTAGGGCATGCGGGCTTTTACCGCTGGGGTATCCATTGTGTAAGCTGTTAGAAAAATATGCCAAGTTCTAGTTCGACAAAAGCTATAGACAAGCCTTTATGACTTTGAAGCACAAGTTGATTACTGCGTCTGTGGTGGTGGCTCCTGCCTAGTCAGCCCCATTTGAGATCATGTGTGATGCAAGTGGAACTACTGTGGGGGTTGTGCTGGACCAAAAGCACAACAAGATTTTTCACCCCATTTACTATGCCAGCAAGACCCTAAATGAAGTCCAGAGAAACTATATTGTGACTAAGCAGGAGTTGTTGGCAGTGATCTATGACTTTGATAAATTTTGAGCCTATCTCTTGGGTACAAAGATAATTGTGCACACTGACCATTCAGCATTACGGTATCTTATGGCTTAGAAGGATGCCAAAGCAATACCGATCAGGTGGGTGTTATTGTTGCAAGAGTTTGATTTTGAGGTTCAAGACAGAAAAAGGGACCGAGAACCAAGTTGCAGATCATCTATCTCGGCTGGAGGATGAGTCCAAAGGAAATGATTGGTTAACTATCGATGACTCCTTTCCCAATGAGCAGGTACTAGCCTCGTCTGTTGATCTAATTCCACGGTTTGCTAATTATGCTAACTATCTGGTGAGTGACCTCATGCCTGAGGACCTAACCTCTCACTAGAAAAAAAACATTTCTCCATGATGTGCGCAGGTACTTTTGGGATGAGCCATTCTAGTTCCCCACATGTGCGGATGGGATAATTCGAAGGTGTGTCCCTGAAGAAACGATGATGAGTCTGATGGAAGCCTGTCACACTTCTCCTGTGGGGGGCCACCACAGTAGAGCCAGAACCGCCAAGAAGATACTCCAATGTGTGTACTACTAGCCTACCCTGTATAAGGACACTTACGACTTAGTGTAGGGATGTGATCAATGCCAGCACCAAGGTAATATCTCTAAGCGTCAAGAGATTCCCTTGACTCCTATCATAGAGGTTGAGATATTTGATGTTTGGGGCATCGACTTCAAGGGTTCCTTTGTGAGCTCTTATGGCATGAGGTATATCTTGGTGGCAGTTGATTATGTCTTAAAATGGGTGGAAGCAGTGGCACTACCAAATAATGAGAGCAAAAGTGTAGCCCAATTTCTAAGGTGAAACATCTTTTCCAGGTTTGGGACTCCCAAAACTATCATTAGTGATGGGGGAACCCATTTCTGTAACAAGATCTTCTGCGTAGTACTGGACAAGTATAGAGTCCATCAACATAAGGTCGCCACACCTTACCATCCGCAGACTAGTGGCTAGGTTGAAGTCTCAAACTGAGAGATCAAGGAGATCCTGGCCAAGTCTGTAAATACATCTAGGACTGACTGAGCTAGGAAACTAGATGATGCACTTTGGGCCTACCGCACAACATACAAAACTCCTATCGGTATGTCCCCATACCAATTGGTGTTTGGTAAGGCTTGTCACTTACCAGTGGAGCTAGAGCATAGGGCACTGTGGGCCTTAAAAAAGTTCAATATGGATTTGGAGGAAGTTGAAGAGTTGAGACTTGACAAAATCAATGAGTTGGATGAGTTTCGTCTGCACGCGTATGATAGTGCTGCACTGTACAAGGCCAGGATGAAGGCCCAGCATGACAGTCACATCACACTGCGTAGTTTTAATGTGGGTGACAAGGTGTTGCGGTACAACTCTAGGTTGCGGCTATTTCTAGAAAAGCTAAAGTCTAGATGGGTTGTACCATACAAGGTTGTTCAATTTTTCCCTCATGGTGCATTGGAGCTGGAAGCTGAAACTGGGCATCGATTCAAGGTTAATGGTCAAAGGGTAAAGAAGTACTTGGGTGTTGTTTCTGAAGTCTCTGTGGTGGAGGTAGTGCACCTCGATGAAGTCTGAGAAGTGAAGGAGTCGCGTCGTGCCACGACATTAAATCAAGCGCTTTATGGGAGGCAACCCATGCTTTAATTATATGTCTACAAAAAAAATAAAAAATAAAAATTTATATCATTAGTCATTGTTTTTTTAGTTGCAGAAACACGCTGGTATGCTGGGGAGGTCCTTGTAGTAGACCATGGTGGGTAGGAAAAGTGTTGGATCTCAAACTACGAAAAGCGGGCAAAGGGCAGTGTCATGGCACCTACTCGGATCGTGTGGCATCACACGAAACGTGAGAGTGCCCATGAACACACCCCCAGGTTAGTTTGTAAAAAATTCCAAAGTCCCGTTAAACGAACGACCAAATAGGCCGTGTGACACTACACGGATCGTGAGGTCAACCGTAGAAATTAACAGATGGTAGTAGGCTCAAGTGGCACTACATAGATAGACACACAGATCATGTAACATAACACGGGCTGTGTGTTTATCTATTAGAGTTTGGGTGTTCCAAGACATGTTAGATGGTGAGTTTCACGGCCCGTGACACGTGTCATAGTCCGTCTAGCTGACTATGCAGTGGGGTTGACCGGGTTTGACTGATCAAAAGTCTAATATTTGTTAACCTCTCACGCCCCATTCCTCACTTTTCCTCATTCTTTCAACTCTCTCACATAAATTTTCTCAACCCCACTACACCTATCTCTTCAATCACGAAGGTAAAATCTTTCTCACGATCTGTTGAGCAACCTAAGTGATTTGGGTCTTCATTGTCGTCACTCACTTTCAATCATCATCACAATTCAAGTCAGTGACTCTTGGTTTCTTCTTTTTTTAGTAAAAGTGATGTGGCATGTACTTATATTTGTGCAATAAATTGAAGCTTTAGGCTAAGAAATCATGTTTTTGTGGGGTTAATTAAGTTAGGTGAGGAGTTGGGTGTCTTGTCCGACCATTGTTGGTTCCTTGAAGGTTTTTCCCATGAATGTGATATAAAATTTAGCCAAAATTGTTGTTTTGTTAGGTAAATCGTCGGTATTTTGTGTGTCATGGGTGTGGAAGAGGGCTAGGAACACGATCCGGGTGCTAACGTGCCCAATCTGCCGGTTGATTATCGGGAATAATTCTTTGGGTGTGGCCCCATAGTACCCTTCATGAGTCATGTACCTTCACACGGACCGTGTGAGGGTCCGTTCAGTGTGCCTTGGTGCAGTACCGTTGGCAGATCGTTCAAGGCACGACACACAAACCACCTCACAGTCCGTGACCCATCTCACGGTCCGTGTAGGGGTCCTGTCCAGGTGCACTCTCTCACCCACACTTTGGTCAAGGTACACAGACGACCTCATGGTCTGTGACCCTTTTCACGACCCGTTTAGGGGGTTCTATCCAGGTGACAATTTTTCCCAGCACCCCAAGTCTAGCCAGACGGACCACCTCACGACCCGTAACACGTCACACGATTCGTGTAGGGTCCGTCCGGCTATGTTTTGCCTTAGTGTAATTTCCCTATGATAGACTGAGTGACGCCACTCTTAAGGGTTATTGTCACTTGTTACACCACAGGGGAAATCTGAGTACCCATTTGTATGTCATCCTATAGGTTCCATATGTGCTTACGTATCTTCCTCTATTTCCTGCAGGTCTAATGGGTCCTCGCCCATAGTCGCACTTACATGATTCTCCTATCGAGTCCTCCAGCCATCAAACCAGCAGTGGCTCGGGGAATGATTTTTCTGAGGGTTCGGAGGTCTGCTACACCAACACTGTCTCCTCTCACTCTCCCCGCACAACTCAAGTCGGAATGTCTCACCAGGAAATGACCCCCCTGTCTACTGAGGGGGTCCCACTTGTTGAGGGAGAGGAGGAAGAAGTTGTCCTGATATAAGAGAAAGAGGAGCATGTCTCCACTCCCGAAGCCCTGGATCAATAGGATAGCGCCCCGGAGGTTGAGCTTCGAGACAGTGACAACGAAGCCATACATTTTGTTGTCTCTCGAACGCCTAATAATGATGTGGATAGATCTATCCTCCTCTTCCTCTGAGCCCGTTAGACCACCTCGAGCGGATGAGAAATATTTTCTCATGGGCTGACTAAAGGGTTCGAGGGGTTCCAGCGGTGGCCTGTGCTGCCAGAATACATTGTGCTGACTGATAACCTGGATGCGGTTCCATAAATTAAAGTAGTATTTGAGTTCCACAAGTTTTGGTGGATTTTCTAGAAGCTAGGGTTCTACTGGCCGACCCGTATCCAGGAGTTTTATTCCTCCTATGCTGCTGGTTTGATGAATTTTGTGGGGGGCGGTTCCAGGAGGCTATGTAGACACATGGCCATGAACGTGGCCCCGCTGAATCACTTGTCTATCTGAGGTCAGGAGATCGACATCTCTGCTACCACCATCAACAGGTTCTTGAATGGGCCTGAATACACCGCGCCTGCTGATGGACTTTATGCAGCTAAAGTCCACAAGGTTTCTGAGGTGGCGCTACTGGCTGATCCTAATTCTCGAGTTGTTGTGGTGTCCTGGATTGCACAACAGATCGCACTACAGGGTGCCGAAGCCGCTTGGTTCACCGTCTCATAGATCCTCATAACTAAGGCCTTCATCACATTGCAAGCCAAGTTTTGGTAGTCCATGGTGCGTGTCCGCCTGCGATCCACTTTAAATGACAATACCCTTCAGTTGTCACAGGCCTCACTGGTGGCATGTCTCATCGCCCCCTAACCTATTAATGTGGGCTGGGTCATTGCCACTGAGATGAGGGATAGGGCCTTAAGTGATCGGGCGACCTTCCCTTTTTCTTGTTTGATCAGAGGCCTCTGCAGATGGGCCCAAGTCCCCACCACCAGGTACTTGGACCGACAGACGTATCCTACTACTGTTCTGCGCCAGGATGCGGTGCTATGGCAGCCCGACCATGTTTCCACAAGATGCCCCTCAATAACCTATGGACTTCGAGGGGTTTTAGGGCATTCCACTGGCCAGAGAGGCATCAAAGCAGCCCGGGGGCACCAGTCCACAAACAGCTATGGCCTCGGGTTAATGATCAGCGACAAACTCGGGCCATAGTGGACCAAATTGTTGAGAGGATGCCACAGGTGGTCCAGACTCATATGAACCAAGTTATAGAATCACTCCGTGCTGACCTTCGGAACCATATAGTTATTCTCTAGAACCAGATAAACAGCTTAGAGACTTATTTCAACGAGCAGTTCAACAACTTATTCAGGATAGAGGTGGCCAATTTCGTGAACACGGTCACAAAAATGAAAAACCAGATCACCATGTTCATTGCTAAGTACAATGCCCCGCCTCCACCTCCTCCTACTGAGTCGTTGATGAACCTGTTTGCGGCCCAAGTCCCCACACCATCTTTGGGAGATTATTGAGGTGTGCCTCTGTCAGTGCCACCTACTGCCACGATCCCGCATGATGAAGCCTCTAGGCGTAAAGGGAAAGAGAAAAAGAGGCATCAACGCCATAGCCCATCATCAGATGCAAAGGAGGCAAAGGAGAAATGACTGCGCAAGGAGCTTAGAGCCTAAAGATAGGCTACTGTGGCGTAGGAGGAGCAGGAGCGGCTCACTTATGAGGCAACTCAAGACGGAGCTTCTTGGAGTGTTTCTGGCTAGGCCCCGTATTATAATAGAGACTACCCCACTAGGGGGTCGCATACTGCTGCTGCTGATCAGCCCAACGCCTAGTGCGTCTCAAGTATATCCCTTCCCCTTTGTCCTTATATTTCTTACTTTATGTGTATTGAGAGCATTGCACTGTCTTTTTGGTGAGGGTAGGACATTCCTGGCAACTGAGAGTTTTTGTTTCCATGTTTATTTTCTCTCAGGTTGATTACCTAGTAGAACTTACATGTTTAGGTTGTATAGTTTGTATAAGTATGAGTCTTTATAAGAGTCTACAATAACCCAGAGTTATTGTGATGAAAATGGCCCAAATTCAAAGTGTTTGTATGTGCATGCATCCCATCCTAACTAACTTGTGTGATCCGTGTTAAGCATTGTGTACATTGTCTAGTTGATATCTGGATGAATGAAAATGGCTTGGTTGGTTGGTGCTGAATAAGGTAGGATATGTGCCATGTGCGTGTGAGATCATTAGTTTAAATTCAATTGACACACGTGTAAGCTAGAGCTTGCCCAGTTAGTCCCACTAGAATAACTCGATTAGGAAAGGATCTTAGGTCATTTTTGTGTAAACTCAATTAGCCTTAAATAAGCCAACCAAATAAAATTGTTCCCTTTGAACCAAACAGTTAAGCCTAAATAAGCCTTTTCTTTGTTTTCTCCCAACACATATCCCTTGATTAGTTATAAATTCTTCCTTTGGCCCTGGTCTCTCCAAAGACATTGTGAACCTCAATTTAGGCCAACACCTAAGTTGAGGGTGGCTTTAATTAGCCTTAGTCCTTTTGAAAAGACATTGTGCACCTCAACCTAGGCGAAAAGCCAAAGTTGAGGGTGGCTACTATGGGGAAAGCAGAAAAATAAAAAGGGAAAAAGAGTTGAGTGATGAAAAGAAAAGCTTGGGAGTGAAACCACACAAAAGAGAAAAAAATATAATAAAAAATTAAAAATTTAAAATAAAATAATAAAAATAAAAAGAAAGGAGAAAAAGTGGAAACACTCCCAATAGTAACGAGAGTAGGGGACAATAAGATTTTGGGTACGAGATGCTGAGGGATAAGCCATAGTAGTGTCTTGGACGGGTAAATTTAGTCACTTTGATCCTAAATGTACCACACCCTAACCTGAGCCTACATTACAAACTATAAAAGTCCTAAAGTGATACTAAAAATGTTATTCGAGAGTCAAGGTGGTGAAAATAAGGGCAAGCATATGGTCTATACTTGTGTGTCAGTTGGAAATTATTTGTAAGCGTGAGTATCTACATTCCAGTCTCTGCTTTGCATTTGTATATACTGTGTGTGCGACTTCTTTTTAGTAAGCGAATTATCCTTGCACTATTTGGTTGCCAAACCAACTAGTCATCTTTGTTCTTAAGTATAACTGGACCAACTGGATGTGGTGTGATGCTTAGCCGGAGCTATGCAAGTTTGTTTGGGCGCATGTACATATTAAGTTTTTTTTTTGGGTGAATGTGACTGGTTTATGGGTTATTATATGATTTCTGTTAAAGGTTTAGATTTGTGTACTATTATGTGTGTTTAATAATTCTAAGTTGAGGGTGTTGATGAGGCGTGAAAATGCAACTCCGATAACGCTTTTAACTTGGAATTTTTGCGAGTTCTCAGTAAAATTTGTGTGTTTAATATTTGGTGTAGTGGTATTTTTCAAGAATAAGGTTGAGGCATGGATTTGGACCAAAAGGAAGCGAAAATGAAGAAATGTCACTGCCAGGTTCACACGGGCACCCTCACGAGCCGTATGAGCTTACACGAGTCATGAGAGCTGTCGTGCATGATGACAATGAGTACTACAGACCGAGGCAAACTGAAAAGAACCAAGTGTGGTCTCACGGAAAGCCTTATGGCTCGTGCATACCCTCACAGACCGTGGAGCTGACCATGAGGAGAGGCAGTAAGTTCCAATAGAAATTTCACCAGAAAATGTTGCCAAGTGAAATCACATGGTATCCATTATGGGCCGTGTGGAGATTCACGGGCCGTATGCCCAGCCGTGAAGGGAGGCATAAAGTTCTAATTGGAATCGCACTGGGAATTATGAAAAGTGAAACCACACGGAACCCATCACGAGTCATGTGGAGTTTCACGGGTCATATACCCAGCCGTGAAGAGAGGCAAAAGCCTCAGCCGAGACTGCACTAGAAATTGTTGCCAAGGGAGGCCACACAGGACCCATCACGGGTCGTGTGGCATTGTATGAACCATCTTCCTGACCATTGTGAGAGGCAAAAACTTCAGCTGGAACTGCGTAGAAATTGGTGCCAAGTAAGGACACACGGATCGTCTCACAGACTGTGAAGTGCCTCACGGTCCGTGTAATTGTTGTCGACTATGCCAAAATCTGAATTTCTTATTTTAATTCAGATTAGGTTTTAGTTAATATATATGGATTTTTAGGTCATTTTTCATAATTAACAACTGCTTGAGACCAAATTATAGAGAGAACGACATTCTTGAAACTATTTTATCGAATTTGTGATTTTGCATCTGCTCGTTTGTGATTGTGATCCGTAAATTCATTGCGCATTCAATTGTATGTGTTGATTATGATATTTTCATCTTATTATAATTCGATTTCTTCAATCATGCTAGGCTAAACCCACAACTAGGATTGTGGGAACCATGCTAACCAACTAAGATAGGCAAATTTAGGATGAAAGTCGATTGTGATTGTCGTGCACATCATAGGAAGTCTTCAATTTCATCTAACCCTTAATGAGTCGATGCATTAGGGTAGGACTGTATTCATTACATGCCCAAAAGGGATGTAGTGATTAGGAAAAGAATTCTATGATAAAATTCGAGGATTTTAACCTAGTCTAAGTGCTTGAGACCGTCAGGTGAGAGCATCCTGGGGTTTAAAGCAAGGGGAAAAAAGGGTAAAGGTTTTGAGACTGGAAAGTGGTGAATGAAAGGCACCTAAGAGGGACCGAAAGGTGAATTAGGTATTAATTGTTTGCTTACTCTGTGTGTGTGACTGCAATCGTGGAAGCCTTAGGTTTGAATATCGATGTTGGTGGTATGGGGATCGCAATCCTAGTCTAGAAATAAGTTGTTGAACTCCAGTAATCGTTTTAGGTAATTAATTAGTAGAATAATTTTGATAACTAGTCTTTATATCACAACAAAGCCCTCATTTATATTATGCATTTTTATCCCAGAAACAGTTATTACACTTGAAACTAAGTACTAGTAGCTTTATTTTCACGCATTCCCTATGGGATCGACCCCAACTCTTGTTGGATTCTATATTTGGTCAACCACCGCTTTGCACTTCATTTGAGGTGTGAATTTTGGCGTATCAATGATTTTTAGAAGTTTAAATCTACGAACAAGAAGATGAGTTGTAAATCATTGTAAGAGTCGTAGATCAACTGTCATACCCTTAGGCTCAGAAATTGGGGAGTTACTAGAAAGTCATCAGACAAAACCTTCCACGGGCCGTAGAATCATATGTGTCCCATAGAAGGGTCTCTTAGAATCCAACTCCAGTTCTGAAGATGAAGTCCACGAAACCCCGACTATGGGCCGTGGAACATTATACGACCCGTAGAGAGCGTCTGTATAGCTTGCTAACCCAATTTTATTATATTGATTTGGCTTTATATTTTAGACATTATAAATAGATTTTTAGGTTATTTTTCATTAAGTTTCTAGAGAGTTTGAAGTAGCTTGCAAATTTTAGTAATTTTAGAGAGAGATAAATAATATTTTGTGTTCTTGATTCGTACTTGTGATTTCTATTGAAGAGTTGGTTTTTTTGTTCATAAATTCATTCGTGTAAGTGCTCAATTATGTTATTCTATATCATGATTCGTGCATCTACACTGATTATGAGTAGCTAAATCCACAACTAGGATTGTGAGAACCATGAAGAACTAACTAGGTAAAACCATATAATTCATAATTCTTGAAAAATGTGTATGAATGTATTAATTACTTATTTTCATCTTAAAAGCTTTTTAACGGTGGCCAACGCTAGAACTAGCCTAGTGTTACTTGCTGAATCAAGGAGGTAATGAATGGGAAAAGAGAATAATTACCAAACTGGATCAAGGGGAGGTTCTACTGAGGCAATAGGTAAGGGTTACTAGTGTCACACGACGGAGATGGATCAAATCCCATAGTGAAATTTACCTTACAACTGGATCAAAATGTTTGGTAAACTTAACTTACTGTTTTGCATTTACGCACTGGAAACAATTACAATTACCTGGCAATATTGAGTTAGGGAATCATGGGGAACACATCACCCTAGTTAACTCTTCTACTGATTTCATAACACTTGCATTAGTCTCGGTTTATTTTGCTTACAATTACAACCCTCCCCCCCCTTCGAGAGATAAGTAAGTTAATCACCCCACTTTGCTTTGAATTATTCTAGAGTCTTCCATATTCCCTGTGGGATTCAACCCTAACCTTGCTTAGGTTATTTACTTGACAGCAAGCGTTTTGACCTTCAAAAAGAGGTGTAGCTTGAGCGACATCACTAACCTTTGAACATCTCTAGCTAAGGGCCACTCCTCAACCTAAATAGCTGTAAGATTCCCCATGCTGGAAGACTTCCACTCAAAGCATCAACCACTATATTGGCCTTCTGTGGGTGATAGAGAATTGTCAAAATCATAGTCTTTCAGGAGCTCAATTCATTTCTTTCCCTCAAATTTAGATCCCATTGACTGAAATTATACTGTAAGCTACTATGGTTAGTGAAGATCTAACAATTGACTCCATAAATAGTGATGCCACAACTTCAATAGAAATACTACCATAGTTACCTCCAAATCATGGGTAGGATACTTCAACAGAAATACTACCGTAGCTACCTCCAAATCATGGGTGGGATACTTAACCAGAAATACTACCGTAGCTACCTCTCTTTCTACATCAACACACCACTTAATCCCACTCTCAAAGCATCACAATAAATCGTGAAATCAACACCCTCCTTTGGCAAGGTCAAGATAGGTGCAGTAGTCAATAATAACTTGAGCTTTTGGAAGCTTTCTTCACACTCATCGGACCAAAGAAATACAATATCCTTTTGAGTGAGCCTAGTCAATGGGGCTGCAATAATCAAAAACCCCTACACAAAATGACAATAATACCCAGCCAAACCCATAAAACTACGAGTCTCTATAGCTGAGGTAAGCCTAGTACAATCCCGAATGACCTTAATCTTTGTTGGATCAATCCGAATGCCCTCCTTGGACACCACATGCATCAAGAATGCCACAAAACTCAGCCAAAACTTGCACTTGGAGAACATAACTTAAAACTTCTCCTCTCTAAGCCTCTGGAGCACAATCCTCAAATGTTTCACATGATCCTCCTCGGTCTTAGAATATACCAAGATATCATTAACGAATACTATCACAAATTAATCCAGATACGGTCGGAACACCACATTCATCAACTCCATGAATGTTGCAGGGACATTAGTCAAACCAAAGGACATAACAAGAAACTCATAATGGTCATACCTAGTCCAAAAGTCCTTCTTAGGAATATCTGAAAGTCGAATCTGTAACTGATGGTACCCAGATCTCAGATCAATATTAGAGAACAACGCTACCCCTGAAGCTGATCGAATAAATCATCAAAATGAGAAAGTGGGTACTTGTTCTTGACATTACCTTGTTCAACTATCAATAATCGATACACATCCTCATAGGACCAACTTTATTCCTCACAAAAAATCTGGGGGCACCCCAAGGAAAAACACTAGGGTGAATAAACCCCTTGATCAATAAATCCTTGAGATTTTCTTTTAGCTCCTTCAACTCACCTTGAATAGTGCCTGACTCAAGATCTATAAAAAAATCAATGTCCCTGTCAGGAGGAACTCTTGCTAGATAAATAGGAAACACATTCACGAACTCACAAACCACAAGAATAGAATCCATAAATTGTGGCTCAGCAACAATATCATGAATAAAAGCCAAATAAGCCAAACACCCATCTAACAATCAACTTTTGGGCCTCAATATATGATATAACTTTACTAGGATAAGAACCCCTCAAACCTGTCCACTCTATCATTGGTCTACCTGGCATAGCTAAGGGTGGTCTTGGCATAACAATCAAGAATAATACAATACTGAGATAGCCAATCCATAGCTAAGATAACATTAAAATCTACCATATCTAAGATAATCATGTCCACCCAAGTCTCATAGTCTGCCAAAGTCACAAGACAGGATTGATATACTCGATCCACTACTAAAAGCTCACCTACTGGGGTCGAACATAAAAGTTTTAAAAGCATTCACAATCTCACACATAACATATATAACAACTTCAAGAAAAGAATGATATGAAATGGAATGAATATAATGAAATGTAAATAATATGATGCAATGCCAAGTAATCGTGATGCATGTCTGTCCTATGATACACATCCGTTGATAACCTCAAACCAGAACCCATGAGGCCCTCACATGGACCACTTATCGTCATTAACCATTTTCCTTTGAAATTTACTTTCATATCTAACTGAAACCATTTTCCTTTGCCTTTTCATTTCTTTTCTAGTTGAAACCATTTTTCTTTGATTTTTCATCATCAATGGAACATCAAGCAAAGTATTTCATCATAGCACAATAATCATGTTCATAAGAATAAGAATATGCAAGATGTCCATATGAATCATTTAATTCAACAATCAATTTCGAATAATCCATAAGTTATCAAGTATTCACCATACAATTTCACTATCATCATAATCTCAATATCAACATCAACATTAATTAATGCACAATTCCACAATTATTCACAAGTCAAAGATTCACAATAATTGTCAATACCCAAACTGAAATTCCATGATGAAAGCCTATATTATTAAAATTCTATCCCCTTTCATATCATAAGTCACCCAAATCATGCACACATAGGAGATACAAGGTTCAATCATACTTAACAAAAGGTTAGAAGTCTGTTTTCCTTAATAGAAGTCTCAATCAAGTCAAATCCACACATTTTCTCCTTTTACGGTAATCCAAATCATCACAATCTAGTCAAATATAGCATTACAATCACATTACAAAACTACTAATACCAAAATCAAGCAATTTAGATGGAAAAGCAAAATGATCAAAAACTCTCATATTGTAAAAGATTCTCAAAATTTAGAAATTTTTACATGAAAATGATCTGCAAGGAATAAGGAATCTAATGACAAAAATTATTTTGAAAAAAGGAGTTAAAATGAGTTCATAATCACCATTTTTGTCTTGAAAGTCAATATTCGAGAAAACTCCAATTTCTTCGATCAAAATCCTCTATTTCCATGTTAAAATCACCATTTAATCACTGGTAATTAAAAACGTAGGTTAAAAATTAATTACCCAGTAAACTTGGTTTGAAAATTCTCTTGAAAATTAAACTTGGAATGTTGAAAATGGTGAAATCCATAATTTAAAATAAAGATACTATTTAAGGTATTTTAGTTCTGCACAAATGCGGAGGTCAGGAAAACCCCAACACTCTGCAAACGCGGAGATCTTCTCTGCGAACGTAGAGTTCAAAGCAATCACACCTCTATGAATGCAAAGACCCCATCTGCGAACGTCTAAGAGCTTGGCCTCCGTGAATGCGTAGATAAGGCCGCAAACACAAAGTACAACACATCAAATATCAAATATCAGCAATGCATAAAACACAAAATTCATAAAATTAACCCACAAGATTCGTTCAGATCCCTGTGAACACAAATTAAGTGTGGAACTCTACTAGAAAGGATATTTCGGACTCAATAACATCATCAAAATTTAAATTTGAGGCCTCCTTGGCCCAGAACCCGATAAAACTCAAAGAAACTAGTTAAAACTCAAAATATCCAAACTTCCCTTGAAACTCTAAAAATTACAATGAAACTATTTTTAGTATTAGTTTCATCAATCGAAACCATTCAAACTGTCAGAATTTTGATTAGAGGTTCCAAACTCCGAATGTTGAGCAAAGTCAAACCATGATCCAAAATTAACTGAAAATGTAACTTTGGGTCTAAAATCTCCATTTTAACTCCAAATTAAGTTTCATAAGCTCTCCTAGATTAGATTTTGTATGTTGGAGCTAATGAAATTGATAAAATTGCATTTTGACACTCGAAACTCAAGATGACCAGAGAGTTCAAAATTTCTAACTTTAAGCCTTTAAAAACTCTTTCTTTAGCAAAACTCTAACTTTTTATGAGGCTTTCAAAATCCGACTCTTGGACTCAACCATAAATGAGACAAAGCAATTTTCAGGAAGAGCAAAATGATAATTTTATCGAGAATACAAAAAATGACCTTCCAGGTCATTACATCAAGTTTCAAATTGAAGAAGTTTCTGTGTCCAATAAATCAATAAAAGTGGTATGTGCATTCAAGGTCATGTCGATGGTAATGGTCAAACTATTGAATATTATGATGTCATTCGAGAGATTATTGAAGTAAGATATTCATATTGGCCTAAAAAAGATAGTATTATTTTGGTGTAAGTGATTTGATCCATCACACAGAGGCACAAAGGTGGACCAATAACATAATACAATTGAAATTAAGCAAATCAGACAATATAGAAGTTATGATTCTTTTATCATTTGTCCAAAATGCTAAACAAGTCTATCACGGTCCATATTCATTGCGTAAAGATAAGACTGATTAATGGGTTGTTATTAAGATATAACCTCTGGAAAGAATTGAAATTGAGAATGTGTTGGATGTGGTGTACCAAAATGATATTACACTTATTCAACAACAAGGTGATATTGAGTTGAAAACCACACTAGAACATACTCATTACATACTAGAAGTGGTTTCTAATAATGTGATAATAATGTCAAATATTGAGGAAGAAGTAAATGATAAATATGAATCGATGAAGGAGGAGAAATGGGAGGACAATGAATATGAAACAACAGGGGAGGAGGAATGAAAGGATGATCAAAATGAAACAAGTAGGGAAGAACAATCATAGATTATTACTATATATAAGTTAATTTATTTTGCTAATACTAAATTTATTTAATTTATTTAATTTATATTTTTTATATATTGCATTGTACTTTACATATAGATATCACCGGGTGGGTGATAAATGTCAGTTCATCTTGGGGCTAGTCATTTCGGTAGAAGTAAAAAGGAGAAGTCTAAAAGACCTGTTGATTTTGAGAATATCTCAGGATATATTTCATCAACGTCGGATATGCAACGGTTCCCAGTCAGTCCTACATATATTATTCATGATATGCCTTTGGGACTATGAATTCTTTAGTTTACCATAGTCAATTCTGCAGACCACATGACACTTCTTCTTCTTCCGAGGTCAGATTTCATTCATATGGTCAGACCTACCAGCTACCTACAGAGACTTATCCTTGACCCCAGAGATTATCATCTTCTAGTCCATATCCCATAGATTCATCTCCCAAAGTTCCATCTTCTGTATCTCAGTCTCCTTACGTATCTACCCTGCGGCTTAGAGATTCTAGTGATGAGGTTAACACTCCTCCATTGACTTGACATTATTTATATCTTACAACATCAACTTCACTTTCATCTAGTGCCGCAACTAAGGAAGTATAGGATAGCTTGAGTTAGTTCCTAGGCAAAGGGACAGACTTGGAAGAGTCATGATTGAACCTGATGGATCATTGTAAGTTTATTTTTTTATTTATTCATTTTTGCTATATTAATGAATTATACATGAACTAACATGTTTATTATGTGTCTTGCAGGTGGCATCCTTCGAATGAAGCTGTGAGGGCTCTAACTGAGAGTGTTAAGGGGTTATATACTGAGGCCTATCACTTTGGCAGAAGATTTCAAATACTATCTATCAGGTGATATTTAATGAATTTAAGGTATATATATGATTAGTTATATGTTTTTAGTAAGGACTAATATTTTCTGTATTCTTTACTTAACTCATTATTTAATGTTATTTACTTTTTTCAGACTTTATATACTTAGAAGCCAAGGTACAATATGGTCATTGCGATCACTTTTGAGAGAAAGGGAAGTGTTAGACTGTTTAGCTGGCTAAAGAAAGTCAGAGATGATCGGACACCTTCTAGTTGGATGTCACCTCATGTATTTGAAAAAGTGATGCTGGTATTAAGATGCCGATGGATTCAAGGCTTTGTCCGATCAAGCTAAAAAAAGTTGGCAACTTAAAGGGTGATCATTGCACAATGGAGGTGTAAAGAGTGTTGGTACGATTATAAGAGAGATGGTAAGATTTCTACATTTTAGGTTTGAATCATACTCTTAAATAAATTATTTAATTTGAGAAAATATGATTTCATTAAGGGTGTGTTTGGTATGAAGGAAAATGTTTTCCATGGAAGATGTTTTCCTGGAAAATAAGTTGATTTCTAACTCATTTTTTCATGTTTGGTTGGTGAGTGAAAAATATTTTTTGAATTTTTTTTTCTATTGTTTGGTTATTAAATGAAAATATTTTTTAGAAAAAAAAACTTTTATTTTTAGCAAGAGAATAGAAAATATTTTTTAGGAAAATAGTTTTTGACATGAAAATATTCCACAATTTGAAATATTTTTTAAAAATAAATATTTAAATTCTTTTTTTGGGTGGGTGGGAGTGGGCGGCTAGGGGATGAGGGCGGGGAGGAGTAAAAAATTGAAATTAAAAAAAAAATAATTGTTTTGGTATATTTAGATC
>JBCEWC010000898.1:0-41462 GCA_038996855.1 Solanum aculeatissimum | reverse complement strand
TGGAGTTTCACCACCAGGGGGTAAGTGAGTTTTCCCCAAGCAGAATTCAACCCCCCCCCCCCCCCAACTCCCAGCATCCACTTACCGCGATTGCTGGCACGGAGTTTTGTAGAAATTTCTTATTTGAATTATGTCATTATTGCACACTTGATAAAAGCGCTTTACAAGAGGTGAAATTAGGCTCTAAAGGAATCATTTTCTTATGTAAATTTACGACTTATCTGAAATAAGATATTCGTTATCCTGAAGACACAAGAAATTTATTAAAACCATCTCCTATTGTCCGAAAGAGAAAAAAAACTTTTTCAACGCATCACATATGAGCCTTACACAAACAACGTTTGTTTGTTATATATAGAGTCTCATATTGGTTGAAGAACTTAGTTACTATTGCATTTTGTGATCTTAGAGAGAAATTCTCATCTAATGAGTTGTTTTAGTGTTTTTTGAAGTTGAGCTAGGTATTATGATGTTCTTTTTAAAAAAAGAAAAAGAAAAATGGTATTAGAGCTAAGAACATTCACAATATAAATCGAAGATCCCTCTTCTCATAACAAAACATAATTCTATCCACAATATAGACGCTTACGAGTTTTATTTAGGGGAGATTTTCTGTCTATAATTTTTATGTTTTTTATTACTTTTACATGTGTAGGTCAATTGGCCAAATCATATAATAATACTTATTAAGTTTCTTTTAGTATAATTTTATGTGTTGACCCTATGATTCTTTTGAACTTAACATCATATTGGTTGAAGGAATAAGTTATTGACACGTTATGTGATCTCAGATAAAAATTTTCATCATTTCAGCTATTTTTGAATTAAGTTGAGCTACGCATTATGATTTTCATTTTTTTTAAATGCGTTAGTTCTAAAATATGTAGGCCAATTGGTCAAGCTATATAATAATTATTAAGTTCCTTCTAGGATAGTTTTATGTGTTGTCTGATTTATCGCCGATGATTTGTAATTATAAATTTCTATATGACGCCCTAATTCTTTTGAACCCAACATCATATTGGTTGAAGGAATAAGTTATAGTCACGTTTTGTGATCTTAGAAAGAAATTCTAATCTAATGAGCTATTTTTGAAGTTGAGCTTCACATTATGATGTACATTTTTCTTTTTTTTTTTAAAAAAAATACTATTAAAGAAAAACACATTCATATTCTTAATTAATCAAATTAATTAAGTTAGACTTTGGATTAAATATTTTAGATATTCAAATTTGTATGTGCAAGAAGGGATTGTTAATTTTTAGCTAATTGAGTTAGACTTGGATCCAAATTCTTAATAGGATTTGGAAAAGTTAGAAGTATTTCCCTACCAATCTATCACTTTGCATAATTTGATTTAACAAGACCATATGGTATAATATTGTCTTCAATTCAACTAAATAATAATGGTGTCAACTCATTCTCAAAAAGTACTTTCAATTGACAAAGGCAAAATTATTCTTTGTCCTTGGTGGGAACAACCTATGTGTCTCTCATGTCCTTTGTTATGTTAATCATATCATTATTAGCTTCATTTTTCAACATTTTTTTCATTTAATGTTTGGTATTTTTTGGAGCTCAAATTTAAAATTGTATTAGCATTATTAAGATCCTACTTTGAGTAAAATGCTTTCTATTAAAATCAATTTCATATTTAAGATTCAAATTCACAACTTGATAAAAATACCTACTATGCCATCTCACAATATTTTGATATATATGATGATATTACTATTTGGTATAACAATCAATAGGGCATGCAAGGCTTTTGGAAATTATATTTTTTTTTCCTCATTCTTGTCATACCAACTTACTTTGACTTTTTGTTTAGTTCTTTTCATTGATATTTGTAATTCTTTTGGCCTTATATAAATATATATATATATATAGGGACAACAAAACCTTTCATTGATAATGAGCTCCATAAATAATTAATGTTTGACCATCATCATTGCAATTTGCAAGGTAAAATAGGTGACGTTGATTTACCATAAAAGATTAGGACAAGGTAATAAGTATCCCCCATCCTAAGTAAAAAACTTTTAAATTTAAATTTTGAGAATGAAGTTATGTCATATTCAGTGTTGCGAAGATGAAGCAAATATTGAAGTGACTTTCGCCTCTCAACCTATTTCAAAGAGAGAAAACTTTAAGTATCTTGGGACCATCATTTAGAATAGTGGCGATATGGACGATGATATCACACATCATACTGGGCAACATGGATGAAATGAAGGTTTGCCTCTGAAGTATTGTGTTATAAAAAGATATCACCTAAACTTATAGGTAAATTTTACAGAATGGTGATTAGACTGTCTCTACTATATGGGGCGGAGTGTTGACCAATTAAAACTCACATGTTTAGAAGATGCAAGTTTCGGAGATGAGGATGTTGAGATGGATATGTAGACATGCCAGAAGTGATAAAATTAGGAATGACACCATTCGGGAGAAGTTAGAGATGGCCCATGTGGCTGACAAGACGAGGGAAGCGAGACTACGATGGTTTGGACATGTTCAGAGAAAAAGTATTGATGCTCCTGTTAGGAGGTGCAAGAGGTTGGATTTAGAGGTTTAACGGAGGGATAGAGGTAGACTGATGAAGAAGTATCGGGAGGAGGTAATCAGACAAGCTATGGCGAAACTTCATCTCACCGAGGACATGACCTTAGATAGAAAGAAATCGAGGTAGCCTATTAGGGTAGAAGGCTAATAAGCTAGTAGGATGAGGTTGATGTATGACCTTATGAGATATAGAAGTTAGCAGACGTAGTCGTGTCTTTATATCCTATATTGTCATTATCTATCTTATATTTGTTACTTTATTGTATTTACATACTATCATCTGCTTTTTTTAATTAAGTCTTATCAACGAAATTAGTCAAAAAAAGAGATATGTTGGTTAGTCATATCCAATTATGACTCTCTAGCTTATATGGCATATTGTGTTTGATCATTTTATCTACAATAATTATACAAAAATAAAGCTTAATGTGCAAGACTTAAAAGAGCTTTTCTTTTCTTTTTTTGAGAAAAAGAATTAAAAATATTCTTAAACTTGACACGAACTATTAAATATTTTTCTACTTGACTAATTGAACTTAAATACACTCTTGATCTTATAATAAGAGTAAAAAACACTCCTAAATTCTTGTCAAGTTCAGAAGTGTTTTTAACACTTGTGATAAATCGAAGGTATATTTAAGTTTAGTTTATCAAGTGAAAAGTTATTTTTAAGACTGTCAATAATTCGAAAATGAAACTAATAACTTGCCTCAACGCTTAATTTTATCATAAGATAAAATAAATTAATGAATGGGGTAACCGAAAGCAAATTCTTGGTCAAAAAGATTTTAAAAGAACTTTTCATAACTATAATGAGAAATAATATTTTTCATCATTATGTCTTAGATTTATTTAAATTTGATCATCTTTTTTTCTACATAATAAAATATTATTGTAACTTTATAAAAGTGTATCTTTATGTCAATTTATTGATGTATGGCATAGAAGTAGCTTTCATTTTTTTTAATTATTATTATTATTTCTTTAAAACAGAGACATCATTATCATATCTTATCATTTTATTTTGGCCCATCTAAAATCCCTTTTCCCTGCAAGAAAATCTACACTTTATGATATCTTTATATATTAATTATTATAATAATTCTATGTTAAATGTAACCTTCAGTATATAAAGTCATATGAAGGCTGTATGTATTTTGGAATTTTGTACACTACACACTACTAAAAAATTGGATAAATTTTACAGCTAATAAATAAGATGATTTGTTATTTTATTTAGTAATGAATTCTTAAAAAAAAAATATTAGTGATGAAATTTATAGTTAATTTTATATATTTCTTTTGTAGTAGGAATGGGTTTCCATCCTTTTAATCTTTGATTAATTTATTAATATAATTATCTTTATTTGGATTGAAATATATGGTTTTGATCTTGTTTAGGTGGACACCATATTATATTTGAAATAATTTTAGAATCACATTTATCCCGGAGCTTCTACATTAATGTAGGATAATATTATGCATAACGGAACTTTTAGTGCAGTGAATTGTCTTTTTTTTTATTATGTTAAATACAAAGTAAGAATACAAGTATAACAGAACACATAAGTGATTAAAAGTGGTACAGTTAGTAATTATGATAAATTTATTGTTAATGTGCTTTAGTTAACTAAAGCTCAAATATTACAAACATTTCTTTATATATATCACTGTATATATTGATTAGAGAAAAATAACAAATAATTTGACTGACTATTTTTGTAAAGATTTCAGAGAAATTAAATACTTATGATGTGAATATGTTATTTGAATAAGATTGGTGTATATTTTTATATTTTCAAACTCTACTATGGATTTTTTTTAATATGTTATCGGACATTACCTTAGACAAAAAAGAGTGGAGGTCGTGTATTAGGGTAGAAGGTTAGACGACTAGTAAGGGTAGGATGATGTCTGACCTTGTGATATAGTAGGTTAATAGAGATAGTCGTGTCTTTATATCTATTGTGTTGTTATTGTCCGTAATTCATTTTGTTACTTTTATTGTCTTTACGAATTATCATTTGCTTTCCATTCTAGTTGTTTGGTTTCATCATATCTAGTATTTTATGCTTTTGGGGATGATATTTTTTAGATGAGAGTCTTTCGGGAACAATCTCTCTATCTTTATAAGGTGATGATAACGTCTGCGTACATTTTACTCAATCCAGACCCCACAATGTTATTGTTGTTGTAACTATTGTATGTTAGAAATTGAGAATAATACATGATGATGAATTTCAGACTATACTTGCATACAAATGGAACCTTAAGACAATTTAGGTAAATATTTGGACAAGAAACACAGTTACTTCCCTTTTGCAAAAAAAATTGTTTCATAGGTTTATTTCTTAGGCACATGAAGCATGATGATGTCCTAGCCCTAATTTGACCAAGACTTAATAGGCTATAGCTTTCCTATCTATATGTAATGTCTCTCTCTCACACACAAAAAACACAATCATGATGTCCTTTTCAAATTTATACATGATTTTTAAATTAATATTATTTAAAATAAACTAATTTTTAGTATTTATATTTGGATAGAATATATTAAAAATCACGCTAGAAAATTTCACATCGAAAAAAGAACACTCCTAATAAAAGGAAATAAGAAGAAATGTCTAAAATGTCGTCAACTATCTGAATTGGTATAAAAATTATCCGCCATCCATCTTTTGTCCTCCAAATATCCCTGACGTTAATTTTTTGGCTGAAAAATGCCTCATTGCTAACAAGTCACACTCATAAGGTGGATAAGGGATAATATTGTATCAAATCTCATAGTGTAAAAACATTTTAGATCTTATATGTTAAAACAATTTGAAAGAACTTATCATATAATTGACCTGATTTTGGGTTCTATAATAAATAAATAAATAAAAATTAGTCATTTATTTTCTACACTCATCCTCCCAATCCCCCAACCTCCACCTTCGATCTCTTTCACTTTTTTTCTTCTTAGATATTATCCATCATTTTAAATCTTTTTCAACTTAAATTAGGAAAGAAAAAAAAGGAGGAAATGATGATGATATTCATATAAAAATAATTAATTCAATAGAAGATGATTTGATATGGGCTAATAGGAAGATATTATAAAATTAATAAATTTTTTAATATTATTTGCATGCATATCAGGTCAATATATGAATCATATGTGATTTTTATCATTTATTTGAGAAAAATTTAAATTTGGACCAATTAGATTAGATAATATAATAAATAAATATTTAATAATTTTACTTTAGGAGAATTGTTAAAAAATAAGGATAAATATGGGCCAATAGACTAATATCGAGAGTATTTTTAAGTCAAAAAATTGACGTTATGAATACTTAGAAGTCGAAAGGTGAATCAAAAATAATTTTGTACCGATTTAAATAATTGAGGAGTATTTTAAGTCCTTCAAAGGGAACATAAGAGTTACTCATGAAGCTAGATTGTCATTACAAGTTGGAAAAGGGGAGGGGAGCTAGAGAAGGATTTTAATAAAAGAAGTCTAATTTTATAAATTGATAGTCTAAAAAAAATATTTACACTATAATCAACTCACTTATAAGATAACTACATATATAATTTCTTAATGTCGATAATTCTATATTCAAAACTTAAATTAAAGATGTATGATTAAAGACGAATGAGTATTTATGAGCCGTACTCGAGCTCATCACATCAAACTAGCCTATTGCAGATTAACTTTCCTATGTGGTTTGTGAGCTATTGCATAAGAACAAAGGTTTACCCTGTACGCACCCAAAAGATAACCACTTACCCGATTGTACAAACAATCTTGGTTGGTAAAAGGTTAAATATATTTAACACACACAAAGGTCTAACATAATATAGACAAAAATTGTTCACACACATATAAACCTGACTAGCTTGTTTTATTGATGTCAACTCTAGAGTTTTATTGGTGAACTTGTATAGCCAGCAAAAGATTCTCATAAGATATTGACCATTCAAAGAAAAATAAATTTCAAATAAAGTTAAGAGTATGATTGCAAATTTTCTTCCTCATTTGCCATGTACTTTCTTGGCAATGTATGTCACCTTCAATTTACTAGCTAATTGAACCTAATTCTTCAATAATATATTATTATAACAACAAAACCTTATGTTGATTAAGATACTAAACTAATTAGCTAGACTATAGTTTATATCTTTAATATATTGTTATCTCTTTTTTTTTATTCTATATCCGATATCTGTTTTGAAATCCAATTATTTCAGATTTGCATTAGAAAAACTTATTTTATAAGAGATAAAGTGCTTAATTCAAGTGACTATATAAATATCCAATAGAGGATTTAGGAGGGGATGATAGTGTTCATCAAAATTAGCTTGACAAAAAGAATTCGAACCCTCGAAACACAAGACTAGTGGTTAACTTAGTGATTTTAAGAGATTTAAAATTTATCTTGAGGTTTCAAGTCAAATCCTAGACGCTACTTTCGAAGTAAAATCCTTAAACCACCATTGTATATATCTACTGTTCGAACTTGAAATCTCTGATTAAGGTAACTGTTAAATTGGTATCTACTACTACCCAACCCTCCTCTCACCTTTCTAAGTTTTTATACAACAATTTAAGTTATATATTTCAACAATGCAAAAATAGATTTAGAATTTAAAGTGTATGATCAATTTTTATAAATTCCGAATGTAGCTTAGCTACATAGCAAATTCAGAACCTTTTAACGGAGAAAGAACTGTGATGATATCCTAAATCATATAAAACATATGATTTGTACTATTAAAATAATGTGAATTCTCATATATCAAATGAAGATGATGTGATGATACATAAAATTTTGAAATTGACGATGTATATAACTTAAACTATAGAGATATCATGATTTAGGGTGTATAAAAGTATGTTGGATTAGTTGTAAAACAGGTAAAATACAAAAGATAGAAAGAATGAAGTGATAGGAGTGGGGTGGGGGTTGGGGGGAAGAATAAAACAGAGAAGATAAATTATGGGTAAATTGTTGATTTATTTTTTATTTTTTCTGTTTTTAACTTTATTGTTTATTTAAAGAAAGGAGGGAAAAAGAAATTAGGAAAGTTGAGAGGAATCCATATTGCTCCAAACACATGCAGACAAAGTAGTTTCAGAGAAGAAAAGCAACTATTGCTTTGAGACCAGAAAAAAGGAAAGTGAAAGAAAGAGAAAGAGAAAGATATTTTAATATGAGTTTATGTTATATATATTTTTAAAATATGAAATTTATAATTGGCATATATGGTAAATTAATATGAACAAAATAATAGTAATTTGTTATAATTAGTTAAATTTAATTGATATTTTATTATCTTTATAAACTGTCATTTGCTCCACTCTAGTTGTTTGGTTTCATATGTAGTATCTTTCGGAAACAATTTCTCTATCTTTATGAGGTAGTGGTAAGGTTTGCGTACATTTTTCTCTTCCCAGATCTTACTTGTGGGATTCCGCTAGGTATGTTATTGTTGTTTAATTGATAATTAAAAAAATATTATTATATTATTAATGTATAAAACAAGAATTTATATGATCGGTGAAAAATCTAGAGCATAATTTATGAATTTACGAAAACTCAATTATTATATATTTTTATGTCAAATTTAGGTTGTTTTATCCGTTCATAACTTCAAATCTTAGATTTACCTCGAAAAACAATACAAAGAGAAAACTTAGGAAATTGATCAAGGATTAATAACATAGAACCCATCCTTTTATAAATCTAAGATTTATTTTAAGCCACAAATTTAAATTTTTTTTCCTTCTTAAATTTTGTATCTGATTAAACACTGTCAAATAAATTAAAACAATATAAGTTTTCACTAAAATTTTGTATCTGTCTGTATAAATATTTTTGATGTCATTATTATATAAATAAAATTTAAATTCTTTCTTTCAAACCCCACCCCCACCCCACCCCCAACCAATATGAACACATTTTCCCCTCTTTATATGTCTCTATATATCTACTAGGTGAAGAAGAACCCTACAAAAGTTCCTTCTATCTCTCTCAAACAACAAAAAAGAAAGAAAAAAAAAACATAAAGAGATGAAATCTCTCTTCTTATTTCATATTTCTTGTGTTTTTTTAAAATAAATTTATTAAGGCTATGCTTGTTTTGTGCCTTTTAAAAAGGGGTGTTAATTCAGTTTTTATTTTGAATATATACACAAAAATGAGAAAAAAAGAATCTATCTAGTTTTCTGGTTGTATACACAATTATAGTTGTTGAATTTTTTTTTTAAAAATAAATAAATGAATTGTGGGGTTTGAAGATCCATTTGATTAGGACCCTATTTTGATTTTGATCATTTACTTATATTTCTCATTTCACTTTTATTTTTGCTGTGTAAAAACCATTATTCATATATTTCTTCATCTTCTTGATTCTTGAGGGAAAAAAAATGATCATGGAGAGCTATGTTTGCTCGGACTCTTCAAAAATATTGACTGGTGTGTGTTTGATCCTTCAAAAAGAGTGTATTTTTGAAGAATCCAATATGGGTACGGCAACATTTTAGGAGAGTCTGAGCAATTTAGATGAGCTAATTATTATTATTGTGTATATATATGTGTACACGTATATGCCTGGCTCCCTGTATGCCATTTGGAAAGCTCATCGTAATATATCGATGGGCCTTGTTGAATGGCGTATGAGGAGCCAAGCATATTCCGATATCGTGTACATGATGTTGAAATATGTGACCATCTCGTAATATAAATGTATAGAGTTAAGTCTACTTTTTTTTTATGTTTTTTTTTTAAATTTAATTTGTTTAGGTTGAGATCTATGCTAGATTATGGTGATTGTTGAAGAATTCTTCACTCCAAATTGCAACAGGTAATTTTTTTTAATTAATTCATCTTGTGTACTTTGTAAATTTATATTATGATATATGTTTAGGGTTTCTTAATTAGTTTGCTTTCTATATATGTGCTTTTAATTCTTTTTTGAAAAATAATTCTGTTTATTTTTTCATAATAAGCTATATGTAATGTTTAGTGTATGTTTAATTTTTCTTTAATTAAATTTTAATGTTTAGATTTTCTTGCTCTTATTATTATTCCACAACACACTTTGATATTAGCAGATGGATAAGTGTTAGTGCTAAGCTAATAATTATGCTAACAAATCAAATTTTTAAAATTTATCTTTAAATATCTGTTTGTCTATGAAATTTGATCAGATTTTGAGAAAAATTTCTTCAGAATGAAATTTATTTATTTAAATATCTCCTCTGGACAAAGACATGACTTTAAGATGATAAATGTGCTTTTGTTTCATTCATTGAATCTAGAAATTTATTTATACTTGTTAGAAAATGTATTCGTAATAGACCCTTCTGGTTGAGCCCTTTCTCAGACCCTGCATATAGCAGGAGTTTTAGTTACCGAGCTTGTCCCGCTTGTTAGAAGGTAATAATGTTATTTATAAATGGTGACTTTTTTTTTTGTTAACTTAAATTCTTTGTGATAATCCTTTTTGTTTTAGGGTTTTAGTTCTTGTTAATTGGTAGGTATTTTTTGGTATAGGGTTTTGTAATTAAGCCTATTCTTGTAGCTCATGGAATAGATTCATATTCATGTGCTACAAGGAAAAAAATAACTCATGGCTATGAATTTGGATCTATTTTTTTCCTTGGTCCTTATTTAGACATTTTGCGTTTAAATTTTGAATGTTAAAAATTTTTTTTATTAAAAATATTGATTTCAAACATCAATAATATGTTTATTTTATCAGTGTCATTAAATAATAGGAAGTTAGTTATCAAAACTAATTTAACTCATTTTTATAATTATATTATATGTTGCAAATCTTCTTATATCAATATAATAAAAAAATATATACTAATCAAAGTTCATTTAGTTAATTTAAACTCTTGATAAACAAAATGTGAAAAGTATGGTAAGATAAATAGAGTCATTTTTTACCACATAAAATTTGAATTATTTTTATTTTAATTTTGTGTTGTGTATATATGTTTTTTCCTACTTATTCCATAAGATTGAAACTATACATGTAATGACAAACATGAAAGTTTCAATTTATGTTTGTTGCCCTAATAACATCCTTTCTCTGCACTTGTGCGTTTTCGTCCGTATAAGAAATTTTTATATAATATTAACTCAGCTTTAACAAATAATATAATTTATTTTAAAAATTATTAATATTATATTTTAAAAAAAATTCCTGTACACAAAAATTAGTGATCTAAAATAATATTTTAATGTAATTCTTTAAGTATATAGACCTACCTAAAGTATTGCTTTTATCTTTGTTTTTTAAATTAGGATAGAATCAATTATTTTTTTCTATTTTACCCTTACAATCAATGACTTTCGAAAGATTAAACAAATTTTACATTTTTTTTAAGAAGGCGATTAATGTGAATAAAGGGCAAAATAGTAAAATTAATCAATCTATTAATGATTTCTTAATCATGCTATAAAATAAAAAATGTATAGACTAAGGTTGTGTTTGTAGTGATAATCAATCTCTAGTCATTTTTCATATCTAGTATCTATTATTTTGGAGGTTGATGAGTCGTTTTTCATATCTAATATCTTTTGCTTTTGGAGTTAATTAATCGTTTTTCATATCTAGTATCTATTATTTTGGAGGCTCATGAGTTGTTTTTCATATCTAGTATTTTTGCTTTTGGGGTTAATTAATTGTTTTTTATATCTAGCATCTTTTGTTTTTTAGTTAATATTTTAAAAATGAGAATTTTCTCGAAACTACCTCTCTATCTATATGAGATAGTGATAAAATCTACATATATTTTACCCTTCTCAAATCTACATTGAATATGTTGTTATTTGTAAACTAAGAATGCATTCAAATTAATAATAAGTTAGTCATGTGTTTTCAATACATTATATTTGATATTATTGTGAAAATATTATTTATTGTTGTGAGATTTGAATAGTTTTGTTTAAAGTTCTAAAATATTTTTATTAATATATAGATGATTTTTCTCTCTCTCTTTTTCTTATATAGAAAGAATGTGTCTAGTCTTATTATTATTGTTATTACCACTCATATCCATATATATATTATATTAAAGATAAAGTTCTTAAATATTTCTGTTAAAAATTAGATAATTTTAATTTTCTATCTTAATTCTGGATCTACATTTTTTATTATGTCTAGAGTTACATTTTCAATAAGTTGTAAGTACATTACTCTTTCTGTCTTTTTAATTAGTCTCAAAAAGAATAATAATTTAACTTTAAATTATTTATTTTATTTTTAATAAAATAATTAATATTCATACAAATATCTATCACTTATTTTAAATGTCTTTTTCTTAATTTATGTAATAATTTAATATTACCTTTTTCATTGATGTCTAGTTTTTTGAACCGTTAATTAATGTATTACTGATGAGATTTTATTCTGGCCTGTCTTTGATTATATTTTACAGAGTTTACAAGGACATTCTTTTGTTTGCACAAATTTGTCTTAGAAAATGATCATTACTTCTATTTGTAGAAATTATTGTAGGGTCACATGTTGGATTCTGACTTCTTATCACAAAAAAAATAAAAATACATATTTGAGGTTAAAATTTCTTAAAATATTAAATTGGAAAAAATCTTCACAAATCAGTTTTATTTTTTAAGCTTTGAATTCTCTCTTTTAAGTTGAACTTATTATAAGATTAACACTTATTTGAATTTTAAAATTGATCCTTTCTTCTAATTTATGACATTATTTTCTTATTAGTTCATTTTGACATAATTTTAAATTTGGAAAGAAATATTCACTTTCCAACTTAAGATTGGTCATGCCATTGGGATTGTATTGTTACTGTTCTTGGATTATTATGATATTTTTACTATTTTTTTTCTTGTAGAATTGAGTTTTAGCTATCATTCTATATCTATTATTTTCTTCTTGATGCATATACATATCAGCCAACTTTTGGAAACAACCTCTCTATCTCCACGAGGTAATGGTAAGATCTTCGTACATTTTACCTTCTCAGGTACTTTATGGGATTTAACTGATTATGTTGTTATTGTATTGGTATTACATGTTTTAGATATCAAGTTAATTTCGTGTCAATTTATATGAGTTTTTTTTTTAATTCTGTTCCAATACGAATGACACATTAATTCTAAACTTCTTGGTTTAGAGTTACACAAATATCTATAATTTATTATTTTAAATCATAAATTTTTAAAAAATCTTTCTTTTTACTTGTTAAATTTTATATCTAATCAAATACCGTTACATAAATCAGATCGGAGGAAGTAATTTTTAAGGACAAATATAATTCATGCATGCTTTTAAAGTTGGTACGAACTTTGGGATTCTTTTAGGGTCAGAGGTAGCTAGGTCAGTCACTATACAAGAATAATTGGTACAAAGATTTGTGTTTACAACTTTACCTCATGTGCATTCACTTTCACAACTCAATTACTTCTTAAAATTTCTTAATGGAGTAGATTCGATTCTGATTTCGTAAAGCAGATATTGTTATAATTGATTGTCCCCAAAAGCTAAGAGGCTTTTGTTTTTGAAATAAACGATAGTGTTTTGCTGACACTTCGCCACTTACTAGTTGAATAAATATTTTATATATAATTTTATCGATTAATCAAGTTGTATTGCTCTATTTGTTCTAGAAAGGGTTACAATCATAATTATCTAAAGGTATGGTCAGATAAACGAGCATGTTCGAGGCTTGAGAATTAAAAACCCTAATACAATACATTTCCCCTTCTAATATGCTTTATCGGTATGAATTTGAATTACACATATATAATAAATATTGAATAACTTCATTTTTAATGAGTATTTATATATTTTGAATTTCTGACTCAGCGACTAATAATAATTATTTTTATTATAATAACTTGGAGAGGGGGGAAAATTTTTACTTTTTTCACTTTGGCTTTTTACAATACCTATGTGCTATGATCATCTCTTGCTCTAGTTGGTTATCTACTTACTAGGGAATTTATATATAATATGGTCAAAAATTGAAGAAAAGTAAAAGCATGCACATATATATTCCTTCTTGGAATTAAGAAAAGAAAAAGAAAAGAATTCAGCTTTTCTCAAGAGATCTCCATTGGATTTGAATGATTCAATAGGAACTTTAGTAACATATTTTATAAAATATACTAAGTTATTTTATCGCCTATAATATTATGACTTAGTGATCAATAAAAACTTCTTTGACATTTTTTTCTGACTATCTAAATCTTAGTAGGCAGATTTTAATCGAGACATCTTCATTATGAAAATAATAAAGAATTAGCTATTGATAGCTTTTGTTGGTAAGTAACAAAAACATCTCGCAAACAGATTACCAACAAAACAAAAATATGTTTTTATGAGATATTTTAAATGTTGGTGAGAGATAGCTACTATTCAATGAAATTAGCAAAGGTGCACACAAACTAATCTAAATACACCATCATAGAAAAATCTCACATCCTAATGGTTTGGCCTTGAGGCTCCCATGTTGGAGGTCTCAAATACAAAAATCTCTTGTAGCAAAAGCACGAGCTCGTCGCACCGGACTTGCATAGTGCGAGTTATCGAGCTATTGCATAGGAGTGGGGGTTTATCCTGTGCATACCCAAATAATAGTGACTCGAGTTCTCCTTAATTACTATTACAATTTTAATTAAATGATTGAATAGTATATAGTTATTTTGGTATTTAATTTATTTAAATATACATAAAAGTTAGATTCAACTAGTAACAAGTTAAAAGTTTTCACCAACCAAAACTTACAAAGGTTCTTTTACTTGTAACCAAACCCCTATCCACAAAACATTCTTCTGAATTGCCAGCCTATTGTCTGAAAAGAAAATGACAATAAAAAATAATAAAAAGAAAAAGATGGATAATAATGGCCACTAAAAACCTCTATTTTCTTTTTTTTTAAAAGGAAAAAAAAATATCATTTTTTGGTTCTTTGAAAATCTACTTAAAGTAGATTCTATTTCATAATCTTTAATCTGTAAAAAGTAGAGATCTTTTTTTTTTCTTTTTTCTTTTTTCACTTTTTTCACTTTATTATTACCTCAATTTCTGATGAATATTTTACTGTTTAACTTTATTCTTTCACAGTAAAATGGACAGCCCCTTTTTCTTGATTGCCACCTTAGTGCTGTTTTTGTACCTTTTTTTTTTTCTGACTCAATATTACCTTTATTTTTGCATAATATTCCTTTTACATAAGTAAAATATTCTTAATTAAAAAGCCATTTGTTTTTGTATTATTTGAAATTAAGCATTTTACCTTTCATTGAATTTTTGGTCTACTCTCCTCTACACTCTAAAAGAGTTCCAACTTTATACTATACTAATTTATCGATGACAACAAAGTCAAAAATTTCATTAAGAAATTTCAAGATTTAATATATATAAGTCATGAATTCGCACCATGCATTCACTAATATTTGCATCAAGGATTAGCTAGCTACATTACTCCCCTTGAGCTGCGATCAAATGTAGATGTAGAGTTTAGAGTTTATGAATTCAACCTTCTAGGTTTATATTTTATTGATTCAACTTTTTAAGACCTAGATGGAGTTTTGACCATCTATCAGAGAAAAAGAATATGATTAACGAATCTTATAGAATTAATTTCTTTTTTTTATTATTATTTATTCCAAAAATATATGATTAATCATTTGCTTCTCTTGTTCTATGAGTAGTCGGGGTATTGAGGTATATCCAAAAAGATATTTCGAGAATCGATATGATTCTACCTCTTTTCCTTCTGTTTGAAGAAAGGCGGTGTTGATACCATTATATTTTTAAAATTATGAGTTCATGTCTATTATTTATCGTAATTTTAATTATTTTTTACACATAAATTTATGCTAGCTTTTCGTTGAAAGTTATGGACTTGATTGAATCATACATATAAAGGTACATCCTTTGCTAGATACGATCACTCCTCGAACCTAACGTGCGTGGAATATTTGTGTAACATACTGTCATTTTTTCTTTTTTACCATATATTGTTACAACAATAACAACATGCTCAGTGAATCCCACAAAGTGGGTCTAGAAAGGGTAGAATGTATACAAACCTTATCATTATCTTATCGAGATAGAAAGGGTGTTTCGAAAAGACCCTTGACTTAAGTGTATCCGCCCCAAGTGAAGAAGAAAACAGTAGATATCAAATAACGGCTAAAATGAAGAGTAATGTCAATTCTACAAGGAAAAAAAATAGAAATAGTTGAATAATTGAAAAGCAGTATCACATAACCATAATACCAAGATTAATTCTATGACAAACCTAAAAACCGTCACAAGCAAGACAATATTCTACTCCTACTAACCTTCTACGCTAATATGCGACCTCCACTCCTTTCTATCTAAGACCATGTTCTTGGTGACATGAAACTGAGCCATATCTTGTCTAATAACTTTTTCCCAATATTTTTTTGATCTACCTCTACTCCTTCGTGTAACCCTTAGATCCAACCTCAGCATCGCCTAACTAGGGCGTCGACATACATTCTTTGCACATACCCAAACAATTTCAGCCTCACTTTTCTTATTTTGTCTATTACAATTACCTTATGAAAACTCATTTTCGCTACAACTCTAGTGGAACCTTAACCAAGTCACTATCACAGAAGTCACTCCCATCTTTACATTATGCTATAGTTCAATAATTTGTATATACTTTGAATATATAGTAGTTCATTGATAATTATTTTTTCTGAATGTAATCAAGATATAAATGATTTTATCAGTGATCTGTGTTCTGTAAATTTTAGAAGAATAATATATATGTGAAAAGATTCTAAAGATATATATTCTGTATTTGTATTCTGTAGGTTCTGAAAAAGGAACAAGTACTAAAAAAGATTCTAAAAATATTCAACTTGCTTGCATCACCCTTTCTCTTTATTTCCTTGTTTTGATAACAATAATTTTATCCTTATATGGATGACATCTTGATATTGGGTTAGATTTGAGCAAATGAAAAAAAAAAGAGAAAAAAAAACTTTTTCTATCTAATTTATGGTAGAAGTGGACATAAATATCGAAATATCAAATAGAACTAAGCTAATTCGATTTTTTGGTTCGGTGTTCTATTTTCAAAAGTTTGGTTCGATGTTCGGTGTTGGGTCTCGAAACTTAGGTGCACGGAAGAACCGAACTTTTATTTAAAAAAATTTGAAAAAATTATATATATATAAAACAACTAACAATTAAATCATTCACGAAACAAGTCAAAGTAACAACAAATTTATAATTCATATAGTTAACTTGAAATATTATTTTTTTAAGAGCAATTCAAATATATTTTGTTGATTTATGTCATGTAACTGAATTCGTCTTCGTGCTTATTTTCCTCAAGCAATAGTTGGAAGCGCAAGTTCTTGACAAAGATAAATATAGCATTTTTAAGCACAATAAGTGTTCCATGGAGGCACAGAATCACTTAACATGATTTAAATTTTTTAAATGTTTTATACTTTGATTTTGTCCTCATTTTCGGTTCGATATATGGTGCACACTTTCAAAACCGAATTGAAACTTGCTAAAACCAAACCAAAGAACCGAATACACACCCCTAATTTATTTATTGTATATAATCGAATCTGAATTAGTCTAATATATAATGATATATTTAAATTTTAAAATCGTACGAATTTGGGTTTAATGCGATTGATATTACTAGTTGATTTCTTATTTCAATAATATCACTAGTGACTTAGGATTATAATTATATATTGTTTCAAAGTCATTATGCATGCAATAAAATTTCACATTATTGAAATAGATATATGCGTTTAAGACTCTAAATAAATCCCAGACATTTATGAAATTATATTCGATCACAGTAAAACATTTCGAGCATATAAAAAAGAAAAAATTATGTAACTAGATAAACATATAATATGTATTTATATTATACCATTATAGTTTTAAAAAAATACAATTTATAGCTATAGTTTTAAAAAAAAAAATTATTTGATAACTATACACATACAATTTGATAAATATACATATACAATTTGTCTCTCTCCTCCCTCTCTCGATCTCGCTCACCTCTCTCCTCCCTTCCAGGTCATATAGCCAAAGTTATGTCGTGTAATTATGTAAAATATAGTTATTTGACCATATAAAGTTTCAAGTCTGGGTTGTTTATGAAAATTTCTCTGTAAAAAATAAATCTTAGATCTTAACAAGACATTTTAAAATTGTATGGACCTTAGATTTTAGGAAAATTATTATAGGAAAAGATTTGGACTTGCAGTTAATGGTGGGTAAAGGTCCTATTGGGGGAGATGATTATGAAAATGGCCAACAGTTAGAATTTTGATATAATCTGAATAATTTAGGCTACTATTAGTTGATTATTGCATTTTTCTTGATTGTTTATAAACCAACGATGAGTAGGACTTCGGAAAAGAGGAAAGCTCCGGTTCTATAGAGTTTAAGACTTGAATTCGAGATAGGTGATGTTTTAATATTCTCATTTGTGTGATGTATGCTTGTTAACTACTTTATAGTTCTTTTTGCATGTAAGTGAAAAAAGGGATAATGATTTGAAGCTAATTGGTGATTTCTCATAATCAAGTTGCATGCAATGAACCTAGCTAGTACTTGAACTTGACAAGTTATGAATCATTCATTGTGCATTATAATGTGATTGTGTTTGTGGATTGAGTGTCACGTTCTGACTCGTTATTGAATCAGATTATAATGTGATTGTGTTTGTGGATTGAGTGTCACGTTCTGACTCATTATTGAATCAGATATCACATTCTGCCACATTATTAGATCGAATGTCAATGTTCCAACACATCATTGAATCGGGTGTCACGTTCCTACACACAACTTGTTTGATTTGGATCCCATGAGAGGACTATGGTTGAATTTGCATTGAGATAGCATGAGTGGTGAACTTATTGTTTCCAGTATGTATGGTTTATTGTGTTACAGATGCTTTTTATACATCTCACTATTGGAATAGCCGCGTAATCCTATCAATACACCATTGTTATGTGTACTGATACTACACTTATTCTTCCTTTATTGAACATGACATCTTCAGGCAACTACTGGAAGACCTCAACTAGGTGATTGTTGACTCCAAGTTCAAGGATGAGTCAACATCTTTCAAGCTACCATGAATTCTTCCATTGTCTTAGTTCAATTATTTTCAGACTCAGACTTCTACTTATTTAATTGTTTAGTCTCTGAGGTTGCATCCCTTATGTTAGATTTTTAGTTAAAATTTTGGTACAATGATTTTAAGTTTCTTGGATTGTTTTGCTTGATTAGATTCATGTTTTGAGTTTATGAGAGCTCAATTCATTTTGCTTATTTAAACTTGTTTATGTAACTTTAATTCCCCAATGCACTTGCTATATTTACTAACGTCTAAATTGTGCTCGATCAATTTAGTCGAATTAGAATATTGGTTCTCCTAGGTGCCATTCATGGCCTATTCAAGATCGTGACAAAATTTTTTATTTTATTTTTTTGTCTAATTAAATATGAGAAAATTTAAAAAATACACATTTAACTTATGTATGTTTTATAACAAAAAAACAGATTAGTTATGAATGGGTTATGGTGAAAAGGAAGTTCCTTGGGAGGGTCATAATGTGGCTAAAAGCTTAAGAAATGAAAAATGACAAATAAGTGAGTTGGATCAACTTGGTCAAACCTTAGTTGGGTCAGAACACATTGGACACATATGTGTTAAATGATAGAGCCATAACTCAGCTTGATATTTTATATATAGATATATTGATACCTTATTAGTATCATATAGGATTGAACTATTTTTTCTAAGAAATAATAAAGAAAAAAATATTAAAGTCATAATTTTATATATTAAACTCTAAATTAAAAGAAAATATATTCTCTGTGATACTCAATCGGTATATTGATACCCTATCAGTATCATATAGGATCAGACTTTTCTTTTAAGAAATAAATAAGAAACAATTAAAAGAAAATTATAAAACTCTAAGTTAGTAGAAAATATATTCTTTGTGATAATCTGTCGGTAAACTGATACCATATCAATATCATATAGGACTGAATTTAATCCTTTGTAATACTCTATTAGTATATTGATACCTTATCGGTATCATATAAGATTGATCTCTTCTTGTAAGAAATAATAAGAAATAATTAATATATGATATCAATAGGGAATCACACAAAAGTTTGCTATCATTCTTTGTTATGCTATTGATACCCTATCAGTATTCTCCATGATACTCCTCGATATATGGAACGCGAAAATTGTAATAGTAGACGAATTAGGGAATTATTAATTGTAACTAATTAGGGAACATAACTATCAAGGGATATATGAATGTAAATAGTTTGCTTGAAAGAAGCATGGGCTTATTTTTTCCATAGTTTTATGGGATAATTACAAATATATACAATAAATTAATTTATTTACAACAAACATAACCCTCTTTTATTTACATAAAAATAGCCAAAAATCATAGAAAATATACATGACTATATAATATAATTTGCCAAAAGTCATAGAAAGTATACACTAACTATACAATGTAAATTACTTATACATTCGTTATACACTAAATATACATTACGATACACTTAAAAATTGAATATAATCTGACTATACATGAAATATATACTGACGATATATATATATAACAAATAATTATTTTTTTAATACTTATTTTGGTAGAAGAATCATGCACCCTAATTGTCCCTAATTTTATTCTTTCTATTTGACTATAAAGGACCAACCATAGTCCATAATTTTTTTGGAAACTTAAAATTAGTGAAAAGTTCATGGAAAGTTGTATTTTGATCCTCTAGTTTAAGTAATATTCTCTTATATCTTTTTGGTGCACGGATATTTAATATTAGATAATCTTTTGGTGGAAAAAATATACTATTATTTGTTTTTATTTTATATTCAAACTCATATTACGCAAATTTTAGTCAAGATTTAAAAGTATTTTAATTTTTAAACGTTATTATCAAATCAAAATTAGACAAATAAAATTCATAACGAAAAAATGTAAGTAGTACTTACAAAGTTATGAATAGTGTACCGTGCAACTCTGCAGTGTTTGGAGACCTTCTTAGCATATTTGTGTGGCCACTTGTACTCATTTTTTCCACACTGCCACACACATAGGGAAGCCTAATGAAGCCGCGTTACTGAGGAAAAATGGACACAGCAAAAAAGAGAGAGAGGGGTTGGGGGGAGGGGGATTAAGAAAAAACGAAGAAGCATCATTGCTGGTTGAATAAATAAATGGAATATGTATTTTGACGTCAGTTCGTTTATCTGTACCTACTAAAATTGTGAGTTTTATAGTTATTATAACCTAAAAAAGGTTAAAAGATTGTCTTTTGTGGTTCCCTTTTTGTTTTTGATAACATTGAGAATAGCAAGTTGATTACTTTTTTTGTGCTTTGATTATGGTTGATCAACTATGGTTTTCACAGCAGAAATACTTAAATCATATGTCATTTGAAGGTTCAAGATTCTAACTTGTTTTGCTTTCACTCTTGATTTGTAGATTGTTTATGTATCATCTGTGGTTGATACTTTGTTCTCTACTGTATTTCCTTTTCTTGCTGATTTTGATAGGCTTAGTCTATAGGTACGGGCAAGGTTGTGTAAACACTACCCTCCGGAGACTCCACTTGTGGGATTACATGGGGTTTGTTGTTGTTGTTGATTTAAGATTGTTTTGTTTTGTGGGTGGGTGATTTTGTCAGGTGATGATGCTCTGTGTAGGGAAATATGGAAGGCCTGTTCTGGTTCATTGTTGGATGTTCCAAAGGCTGGGGAGAGAGTGTACTACTTTCCAAGACTTCATGTTGAGCAGGTTATCACTATTTATCTGTTAAAGTTTAGGCCTTTCTTGAAATTTTTGGGTCCTAAGTTTATGCTCCATGTGGGATTTCCCTGGAAATGTTGTTGTATGTAGATGCTCCAGGTTAAAGAATACAAGTTCAGTTGAACTCAGTAAACTAGGGTACCTAAGCCTGAGTTTTTCCTCCCTAATGATTTTTTGGTTTTGGCCAGCTGGAGCAATCATCCAACCAAGAATTGATTGAAAGACTACAATTGTCCAACTTACCCACAAAGATCCTTTGCCGTGTTCTTCACATTCGCCTTCTGGTATGCTTGATCATTGACCATTTCAAATGTTCTTGAGAGAGTTTTTATGTTTTTGTGGGAGTTGGTGTAGTGAGTTGATGGATCTCAAGTACTTTTGCCTATTACTCTTAGGACTGTTTAGGAAAAACAATCTCCTCTATATTTGGTAATTCTTACATAAAGCTGGTATTTTGATCCTATAAGGTCAAGTGGGAAGAAATGATCACATCCAAGATAAGATTTTGAAGATTCTTATACGTGACCCAATCTGCTTGGGATGAGGGATAGTAGTGTTAGTTGTTGTTTTGGTAGTAGTTCTTTGTTGTTGTTGATGACTATTATTAGACAATTAGATCCCTTGTTATATGATAGTCACATTCTTTGTGAGCTTGTTATTGTTGTTGTTAACAATTAGATCTCATGGTTAATGCTAATCACAAGGTGGCGAGTTTGCCTCATGGACTAGCTATGTTGTTCGTTTAAGTATTTTCATAGACCGTGTGATTTGAGTACCAACAGGTAATCCTGCATTCCTCTTTTGGGTATGGATCCTCTATGATATAAGATTCACTATGAGGCAAGTGACCCATATTCACTAGCTGTTTGATAATTTGTGAATTTCATTCATCATGTGATTCTATCCCTGCATATAGATTTTCCATGGTACCACTATGCCCACCAACATAGCGTATTCTTTAAGTTGATAAAGAAGTATAATTAGAGTAATGAGCCTCAATTGTTGGGAATTTGGAATAAACTCTAGGGATCCTTATTTTGATTTTGGGTTTATGCAAATCTCATAGGCTCAAGCAAAATTGAGGCACCTGGATTATCTGAGGTTAATGGTCCGTAATTACTACAAATTGTTCTTTTCTGACATACTAATCTTTTTAGGCATAATACATAACAAACACTCAAACTTGGCCTCAACTGTCAAGTAAGCACTCCAACTTTTAGCATGCACATCTAGACACATCCAAAATTTATGATTCACGTCAGTGTCAGGTGTCCACAAGACACAATGAGGACGAGTTGGAGTTTTTATTTGTCAGTTGACACCAAGTTGATGTGTATAGATGTGCACTCTCAAAGTTAGAATGCGTATTTACTAGCTGAGGCCAATTTTGAGTGTTTGTTTATGTATTATACCATCTTATTCTGAAACAGTCTTTGTTTAAAGCAAGATTCGCGGAGCTATTTGTCTGCAATAGTTGTTTTTTTGGTAGGTTGAACATGAGACAGAAGAGGTTTATGCTGAGACAATATTATTGCCAAATCAAGACGTAAGAACTTAATTTACTTGATCTTTGAAGATTTTACAGAATAACACTCTTGTTTACAGCCAAGAATACCATTCCTTGCAGCAAAATGAGCCAACAGTGCCGGATTTTAGTTCCCTTGACACTCCAAGGCCTCAGTTTCAGTCATTTTGCAAGTGTTTAACTCAGTCTGATATAAAAAGCAATTGGGGACTGTCTGTGCCCCTGAAAGATGCCGTCAAATGCTTTCCTCACTTGGTAATGCACTAATTTGTTGCGTGTATGAATTCTGCTTTGGACTATTTTTCCCTCGAGTCAAGGATCTATCAAAAACTGCCCCTCTACCTCAGAGGTAAAAAACTGCCCCTCTACCTCAGAGGTAGGGGTAGGTCTGCGTACACTTTACCCTCCCGAGAGCCCAGAAAGTGGGACTACACTGGGAATGTTGCCTGGGATTGTGGTGTAGTTATTGTTGTATTTCTTTTATGTGCGAATATTTAAGGTAAATGGTTGACTGAACTTTGATTTTTGTGATTGGTTTCTTCAATGATCAGGACATGGAACAAGAAAAACCAAGTCAAGAACTGATAGCAAAGGATCTTCAAGGAAATGAATGGCGCTTTAAACATGCATACCAAGGCAATCCCTCCTCTCCTATGTTAAGATTGAACATCAACCAAACGTATTATTGTTATGTTATTCAACTTGACAAATGATAAAGAATGAGACCTAAAATTTTACCTGCTATGATAGAATTATGAGTTTATGGTTCATCATCGAAAATGTTAATGAAACCATTGTTGTACTTTTTAGACTAAGATGTTTCTATTCTTTTTTTTTAATATCCAGAACTAAAAAATTAAGTGAATGAGCTGTATCTACATCTTGATGTTCTATTCTCTTTCTCTCCAAATCATTTTCTACCTTAACTACACTGAGTAGGCCAACCACGGAGGCATTCACTCACAAATGGCTGGAGTACATTCGTCACTAGTAAGAAATTGCTCGTTGGGGATTTAGTTGTGTTCTTAAGGTACTTTTCTGATGACATGTTTTTTTTGTCTTACTGTTGAGCTACATCTCCTGCAATTATGTATCTTGGGAGAATCTTTATCTTTTCGTACCTCATTTGATTTATTTCCCTTTGATTTTGCTTCAAGGGATGAAACTGGCAAACTACATATTGGGATTAGGCGTTTATCTTATCAACGCTGTTCCATTGGAGCATCGACATTTTCAAGGCAAAGCATGGAAGGGGTTCTTGCAGTTGCTTCTCATGCCTTTGCAACCCAAAGTCTCTTTTTTGTCTACCACAAGCCATGCTACAAGAAGTATAACTGTTGAACTAAAATGAACTCTGCACTGTGAACTTCGTCATCATATTTACATGCACATGTTTTTGTTTGAACGTTACAGATCAAGTCAATTTATTATGAGTGTGAGCAAGTATTTTGAAGGTGGAAGCCATGGATGTGGAGTTGGCACGATATCTAGAATGCAACACGGGGTTCATGAATCTAATGTGAGAAGGTAATGGAACAATGAATTCCTTAATAAATACAAGTCTTTGGCCGAAAGAATTGCTGTACATTAATTTGGTATTTCGATATGCAGAACAAATGATTTGGACCAGATGCCTTTATCTGAGGGTCAACAGACAACAAATCTTATGATCGAGGAGGATCAATACATGCAAGACTCGGAAGCAATACTCGATTGTGCTCAACCTACTATGATGGATTTGGAGATCAGACAACAGACAGTTGGACTACAATTGCATGCAACAGTTGTGAGGGAGAATAATGAGGGATCTATTCCAAATGAAACTGTAAGCATCCGAGCTCAAGATGAGGACTTTCATGAGCTATTCAAGGATTTTGATTTTCCAGACTCTACAAACATTAGTCTCGATACTATAGCTTTGGAATTGGACAGTGATTGGTTCAGATCGACTTTACAAGGTAATAGTTACTTCAATTCAATTAATGTGTCTTACTTTCCTAGTTAGTCAGTTTAGAAAAAGAATACCACTTCTCTATATCTATTAAGTTGTTAATTCCAACATTTTCATTTCACCATTAATGATACTCACTTTTAGTATGCTATACATACCCTGGTTGAAGATTTACAAAATTCATAAGTCTTCTTTACATTGTTAAACTTCCCCTCCAGTCAAACTAAAATACATAAGAAGGGAAGTGTATCATAAAATGACTATACCACAAAGAATATTTACTCTAAATTGTAATTTTTTGGTTCGTCATCCATATGCACGAATCATGATTCCCCAATTTGGATAGATTACTTTGTGCACACCCAATGGGTAGCTACTGCGGGTTCCCCTTGTCATCAAATTTTTTTTTGGATAGTTTCACAAGGTTGTTGTTCCATCATCGAATAAAGGACAAAGGGCAAAATACACCCCTCAATTTTGTAATTTCGAGCAGATATACTCCTCGTTAAAATAGTGGTGCATATATATTCCCTTGTCGTCTTAACAAATGGTGCATATACACCCTCGTTGTCTAACAAATGGTTTATATTTATCCTTTCCAGAGTGAATTCAAAAAAAAAAAAACACTTAAAACTGGCTTTAAAATTCCAAAAATGTCATGTGGCTTTAAAAAACTACCTCATCCATTTTTAATGCGCCCAGACTCGACCCAATTCTTCATCTATTCAGAACCAACCTAAACCCATTTTATTATTGAGTGGAAGAGGAATTGAATTTTTTCTTTACATTGGGTTGGGTCTAGAGGTGTAAAACAGGGGTGAGATAATTTTTGAAAGCCATGTGACATTTTAGAAAAAATCAGCATTTTTCAATTAAGAGGAATGTACACAAATCTAGAAAGCCCTATTTCTTAGGGACTAAGTACACATCCGGATGGGCTTCCGGATCTTATGTTATGTGGACTATTTCGTTTTTGATTAATAAATAAAATTGGGCCACAAGCCCACTATTTAATCCAAAAAAAAAAAGATATGTTAATTAAATGGGTAAATATGCACCTTTTTTAGACAATAGGGGTAAATATGCACCACTTTTTTGACGAGTAGTATACATGCTCTAATTTGCAAAGTTGAAGGGTATATTTGTCTCTTTTCCCTCTAACAAAAGCCTGCTGGGATTACACTGGAAATGTTGTATCTGAATTCGTTTTAAGAAAGCTAAAGCTGATGTGTAGATTTAGGTGAATGTCTTGAAGAGCAAGAAGAGGCTATTCCTCTCGATCAGCAGAATTCCTATGAAGATCACTCTAGACAAACTTCATCTGTTTTGGAGAATCCAACTTCCTTGCAAGTTATGTCTATCTCTTCAACCCCGAGTCAGATTCTCTATGAAGGACCTGGTCGTGGTGACGAGCAAGTTCCTTGGGGAGGCTATCAAGTAGCACGACGAACTTTACCAATCCTCAATAGGGTTGTCTCGCGGTACCCTGATTCACTCGTGAACTTCAAGGTCGCAAGTAGCATACTCCAGTCAGCGTATTTGGAAATATTGGCTGAGTTAGTCTACTTTCTTGATAATCTTACTATAGTGAACTTGTCAAAGGATCAGTTCAATGTTGCTAGGCAACATATCTGGGACCTAAAGTTAAGTGGCATTGAAATATGCTGGCTTGAAAACCGTTTACTGCATATCGATGAAATATTTATGATGGAAAGTTTATTGCAAGAGCGACAAGCAGTCACACGTAGAATGGAGGAGACGTTTAGGCAGCATGCTGAGGAACTCGGATGTATTGACAAGAAGCTTCATGAACTATCTCTAAAGGTTGGCCCAAATTCCCCTACGAGATTGCATTCTGTCTTAGAGGGTTTGTTGTAGTTTTCAGTAGTGTTATCCTTTCTATTTGACTGCATGATAAGGAGAAAAAACCACACATGGTCCACTATATATTTGGGTGGGGGCTCAAAATGATCGTATTTCTTTCACGTGAAATACTAATAGTCCACATTCTTTGGTGATGCACTTTGGGTTTAGAACTGAAAGTGCATCACTTTATGAGAAAATGTCGACTATTAATGCTCCATGCGAGAAAGATGTGACGATTTTGATCTTAACTCCAAAGAATATGGGCACTATTTGTGGTTTTTCTGTCATGAAAGGATCTCTTACAATCAGACATGGAGTTGGAATTTTTAGTTTATGGATTCTGGACCACAATTTGTTCTGCTTACTGGATTATGGATATATTGTATGAAATTTTTAACACAAATGTAAAGTTTGAGGCAAAGTTACTGTGTTCTTCCAAACCTGTAATAAGCCCTTTGGCTGTCTTTGTGATGCTGTAGTTTTTTATTGTTTCATTTTTAATTAAATTTTCGCCTAACAAGATGGAAGTTCGGATAGTCAATCAATTAACTAAGATTTCCCTATTGATGTGTTCTATGGCAAAATTCTTGACCTTTTGTATTCCGAACAAAATTTCTTTTTGTTTGATATGTATTTTTTGTACAACTATTTTGGCTGTTCAAATGGTTCAATCTAATTGGGCCGGACCTATGTGCACATAAACGTTGGCTGAATTCAACTATACGGCCCAGAAAACCATCTTATTGGTTCGCGTATTCTATCGGGTCATTTGTAATATGTTCCTATTTTGGGGTGGGATATATAGGGAAAACTACACAAAATTGACTTAATTGTGAGATAAATGATAAACAATGGACCTAGCCCAAACTATTGCCCACTTTCTCCTTTCATATTTCACGTATGACGTCTACAGTTCAAGATTACTACTCTATGGTACTCTGACGGTATATAATATCACTATTATATCATATAAGATTGAGTTTAATCCTCTATGATACTTCATTAGTATATTGATACCATATCAGTATTATATAACATTGAACTCTTTTTTAAAGAAATAAACAAGAAATGATTAAAAAAATTATTAAAGTCGCAATCTTAATTTATTAACGTCATAATCTTATATATTAAACTCTAAACTCCGATGATATCAAACAGTTTCTTCCTCTTTGATACCATCAAAATATGGTATCAAGAAATTTTACTAAAGCATTGTCTCTTCCTTCTTAATATTATCAGAGTGAATATATATATATTCTTATGGCATCAAACGCGCAAGAATAACTAAAAATATGGGATATAAAAATAAAGGAATAGCAACTTATAAATAGTTTCCCTTTTTGGGTTACAGATGTTATTTTCCCCTTAATTTTTGCCCCTCAAATTGGTGATCTTTTTTTTTTTCTCCTTCAACACTTTACATAATGAAAAGGAAGATGAAAATACCATTGACATCAAGAGAAAAAAAATTGCAACACAAAAGTTTATATTTTCATATCTTAATATAACACAAGTTATGTTTAGTTCCTATAGAACTTACCTTAATAGAGGCAAAAGTTTAGTTTTAGAACATTAGACCTTAAGAAGTTCATAACCCACAAACTATGTCTTGCAAGACTTAGTTCCTATAAAATTTATGTCAATAGAGGCATAAGTTAGGTTTCAAAACCCACAAAATTATGCCTTAATAAACATAAATTATGCCTAAAATTCTCTAAATTTATAATTTATGAATTAGATACTACACCATTTGTGTCGTATCCAAACTTTTGCCTTCGAAATTAGAACATAATTAATGGATATTTTGACCCATTTCTTTAATAAGTAATATGAAGTTTTTGGATTTAGATCGAAATGGAATCCTCGAAAATCAGAACTGAAGTATTAGACTTGTTCTGCTTCGATGGAGACATTGTAACTATAAGTGGAATCATTATAGGCTAAACAATGTTTAAATTCTAATCTCCACATAACTAGTAATTGGATCGGACTATCCCTAACCCTAAGTAATAATAACAGAAGGCAAGAAACAACCCGATAAAAATATATTCACACCGAATACTTACACCAAATCAAAATATATGTATATATACATATATTTATCTCTCAATCATGGTCATGCAACATGTATTTCCACTTAGAATTTGAAATTTTCATAATTACATTACTTGACTTGATATAAATACTTGGTACAAATAAATATTCATCCAAAAAAACAATCACCACAATGCCTGTCCTATGGCAGGCAAAAGGTTCCCACCAAGATTCATCAAATCCCTTTTTGTTTTCTCTTTTCTATTTTTCATTATAAACAATTGAGTGTCCTTTTCACTTCAATCCATGGAAATTTCCCAAAGGAACCCACTAGCTTTCCCATTTCACTCTTCCAAAAAAGTAAAGGTTACTATTTAATCTTCACTTCTTCTTTTTTTGTGACACCAACTCTAATTTTGAAAGCAACTTTTCCTGCATCCAGAGGAGATAAATAATAGTTAGGGCAAATCCAAAATTTTAAATTTATGATTTTTAATAATAGTTTTAAAATAATATATAATAATAACTAGATCAATAGCTAGAGTTTCTTGCTAAATATTCTCATTAATTATAGTTTTAAACAAATTTTACTGAGTTCATGTAAAGTCGTGAATCCATGATGAGTGCATTAAATCTGCCCCTTATATCAATTGAAATTGAATATAGTAAAGGGTTGATTTGTAAAACATCTGGCGATGCAAAATTTAGGCAATCATTGACTGAAATGTACAGTGTGTTTGGTAGGAAAGAGGTTTGTTTTGACGAAAACAAAATATTTTTTTGAAAAATAAGTATTTCAACAATAGGTGGAGGTGAGGTTAGTTGGGTTGGGTGCAAGGTGCTTTCAGCTATGAATTCCAACTAGTATAAATAAATCATCCACTAATTATGTTGTTTGGACTCTCGAAAAATGTTATTGCAGTCGAGTTAAATAGTAAAAATAAAGCATTATTTTTTAAAGATATAACATATGCTTAGGTATATTTTCAAAAAGTCCGAGTAACATAGCTCAACACTAATTTGACACAAAGCAACATCAGCATAATATCCTTTTAACACAATTGCCTGCTTTCTCTTCTTTTTAAGATAATGAGTATTCTTTTGACCCATTCTTCCCTGTTGAATTTCATCAGAAATAATTCAAAACTCTGTAGGCAAGGTACTATAAACATAACAAGTAGAATTAAAGGGCTTACACATGGCTATCTGCCAAATAGTTTTCTTATTTTATTGGCCCTACTCTAATAATTGTGTCCAAATCATATATAGGTTGACAAGCTTCTTTTTTTTACTAAGATAGTTTCCAATCCAAGATTCTTTTTTACTACTATGGTGTTCAGATCAATTTGGGTGTATTTTAATTAATTTATTGGGTACTAACTATCCCCCATCCATACACAAACGAGAGGAGATTTTGTCTTCTCATTGACAAGTTTTTATGCTATTTACTCTTTATATTAGCCAAAATTTGGATATAATCTTTTGTTGAGTCGGAGATAAGTTATCCTTCGATTTCTGTTACAGTATGTTAATTCTTTGTGCCTCAATTAATGTATTGCTTTATTGTAAATTTTGTTTAGTTACTATCTATTGTTTCTTGTTATTAGTTGTTGTTTGTATTTTCGTTACTTCTTTAGCTCGATTATTTTTTCTAAGGCGAGATTTATCTGGAACCTCTCTACCTTTAATGTAGATATAAGGTTTGCACTACTCATTCTAGACCTCACTTTATGGGATTATACATCAGATATGTTATTGTTGTTGTTAAAAGTTAGGGATGGGAAGAAAAAAGTGTGGGCATGAAAAGACAGTAGAGGGACCCACAAACCAAAATATAAACAATCAATTTAAAAAGAAGAGAGAAATAGGTAAATGGAACTTATGATATTAACATATATTCAAATGTTACTTTCAACTCTAAAGTAAAAGTGACACCATGAGAGACACAAGCAGAGAAAAATAAGGTGCTTTTTCAAACAATTTCTTTCTTTCTATTAATACATGTTATTTACTTCAGTTATCGCATTATTGTGTTATTGTTACTGTTCTTTTCTCCCCGAATATTTTGTAATGATGTCATTATTATTTGTTGTGTCTATTTTGCATTTATATGCTTTTCAAAATTTCTTTGTTATAAATTACTTGAACTGAGATCTTTTAGAAACAACCTATCTGCTTTCACAAGATAGAGATAAGATTTGGTACACTTTACCTTTCCCAAAATTTCACTTGGTGAAATTACATTAAATTGTTGATATTGTTTCAACTTATTAGCTTTGATTAATTCGAATTTGTGTCCATAGGAGCCATTAAAAACATCTGTCCCAGATTACCTTTTTGGTGGTGCTTTTTTTAATGGTCAACCACAACATGATTCATGAAACAGGGAAAGCTAGCTATCTCTTTTCTTTAAGTCTTTCCTGACTATGTACAGTAACAATGCAGCAACATTTATATTTATACACCCTCCTTCCCCAAATATATGATTGAAGATTATAGATTTGGAATTTGTCATCAAAATCTTAAAATTACTAGACGAGTCAAAAGACTTAGAACTCGTACACAATACTGTAGCTCCATCCCCAATGACAAGTAAATGTCTATAATAAATGAGTTCAACTTCTACCGTTTGACCGTGTGAAAGAATTTTTATTCTACCAAATCATTTACATAATGACTATAGGTAATGATCTAAAAAATGTCAAAACAGTAATCCCTACCATGGAACCTTCAAAAATAATACATTTTGAAGAATCCGACATAAATACGACACAACATAGCAAAAAACCAAAAGTATTGTGGGGTTTGAATATCAAAGTATAAAATGATTGACAAAAATGTCATCTTAATCCAACAAGAAGAAAGTGTCGGTAGACTATAGGGAGAATTCAACTCTCCATCTTATAAACTACTATTACAACCACCAGCAAATGATTTGATGTTTTAAAAACAAAAAGATAAGGACAAGACTGAGCTCACGGATGCACAGAAACAACACCCAAATCTTCTTGTGATTTCTGTTCACAGAACCTAAATTATTGCTGAGAAAAAACAAATAACGTTTTTGGTTCATATGATCATAATGTTCCAATAATGAGCAAAATGGGTCCTGGTTGACATCACCAACAAACTTAGATAAGACATGCAATAGAGACGGATTTAGATTTTAAACTTTATTAATTCTGAATTTTAGAATAGCAATTCTAAGTGTTAGTAATTGGTTTTGAATTGAATTTCTGATTGTACTTATTGACTTTTTAAAACATACGGGATATGGATCAAAACTATTAGATTCTGCCGATATCATAAATTCAAAGCTACGTCCACTCTTCGACAGAACCAAGTCTTCTCATGGATGAAGAAGATCTGAGGGATCAGTCCAAGAACGAAAGAGCCTTGGATCAACTTGAATAGATCAAGATTAAAGAGTGAAAATATTGCTTGGTCTAAGACATTAGTCCGTTGGTTGAATCAAAGAAGGCACGACTGGCTAGCAGATTGTAGAACCATTACTTGAGTGAACTTCCGTCACCAAGTGAAATGGTGGGAATTATTACTGACTGCTTCGCCAACAAAGCTGCTTATATTGCCAACCCCAGTGTACCAGGGCGAATTTATGGTGCATGAGGATTTGAACATGCTTGGAACATGAAATATATTTAGTTGTCAGCATTACTAAACTTGAAGTTGTGGCAACAAACAAAGTTGCATTCAAAATTTAAAATCACTTCATCCACTGTATGGAGTATGAGCCCACCCTTCGCCCTTTTCCTATTTTTAAGACAAGGTTTCTCCGGTAGAGCTCGAACTCAATGTCAGGAGGAGCGGATCTACAATACATATTATGGGATCCGTAGAACCCCACTTAATATATATATATATATATATATATATAAAAGGGCTATGGCCACTTTGGAATTCATAAACGTAAAATCTTGAAGTTGTCTCTACTTGACGTACGCCTAAACATCATGTGTTGCCTTCTTATTGCTAAACCAAAATCCTTCAGGCAACACCACTAGTTTTTTACGAAATGGAAGTGACTTCATATAAATATGTATATCTATATAGAATTTTTTACTAAAATTTATATGGTACAAGTCGAAGACAGTGGACAAATCATACATCATATAAATTGGAAAGATAGGATAGAAAGAAAACTTACCAAATCTTTCTTTTTGGATCTTTTCATTTATTTTTCTTGATTTGTGAGATGTTGCTTAAATGCAACAGTGGGAGCTATCCTGCAACTCCTCCTCTGATGCTCTTGTACAAGTTCTCCAGCAAACCAATCAAGTTTCTGGAAATTGCTTTGCTCTGCAATTTTCTTACCACCAAATAGCAGAGATTCTACATTTTTCTGTTTCAGCATTTCATCTGCAATTCCCACAAGCTTTTTCACATTGCTAGGACTTGGATCAGTATCTATGTTCACCCCACAACGACCGAGGCTTGATCCATTAGCCTGCAATCGAGAAGAAGGATTTGATTTTTATATACTGACTGCGTAAAGACATCATTTACTAATACACTGTCTAAACAATAACAAGTAAATGTTTGTAAACAAGTGAGATTAGTAATCTGATATCCAGCTATAAGTTAAATTTCAAGAAACATAGAGGAATGTTGAAGTTTAGAGATAGCATTAATCATCTACTGTACTAAGAAATCATACAATAATACTTGTAAGGTGACAATTTATTCTACTTGGCATGTTAATTATAAACTTAGAACACAAAAGACTATGGTTTCTCTTTGTTTTTCATTCACGTCTGGAACTCACATTCAGGTCCAACAAATCTTTATTTGTGACGCATAAGGCCAACTAAAGGAGAAGTTTGTCCTACCAAAAGTTTTTTCATCTAGTTAAAATAAAGAGATTATATCCCTCTCGTTACAACCTTAGTCAAATGGTTAGCAAGAATGAAAAACAAATATTCCATATTTGAATTTGTTTAAGTTATCCCATTATTCTTCTGAATCATCATCCACTAGAGATTATTATATGTCATCAAGTCAATTATCATACCTTTATGCATATAATATTCTCTAGTGCATATCTCATTGGTCAATCTCCTACCTCACAAAGTAATCAAGAATACTTTTTTACATCCACTACTCAATATATTTATATATAGTAAGCTAGTAAAAATCATTATCTTTTAGATTCTTCCCTAATAAGTAATCCGTAAAAGGTAAAACCCCACCTTTGGTTGAATAGTAATAAATAAGGATAAGAAATCGGTGGAAGAGAATAATTAGGAAGGTTTCAATAGAAGAGAGAGAGAGGAGGCTTAATTGTAATCAATCTATTATTTTGACCCACAAAGTCTCACTAATTAGACTACAGGTGGTATACTTTTGAGTTTAATTTATGTACTGTCTATACAGGTAAGCTCCTTACAATATCAGATATGTTATTTTTAAAATAATGCAGATTACAGGTAAATGCAACTCAGCCATGTAGAAGCTTCTTAAACTCTACATAGTCTACCCTTCTATACACTACAATATAAATTTTTACACTAAAGATAATTGTAGACAACTGTTCATAATAACTAGTAATAAATGGATTAATCAACCAAAAATAAGATGAGTCACATACTACAAGAACTTTATAAATATACCTAGTCTGAAAATTCTATACATTGTCAATATATATAATGACTAATTAAATTTTGCTAGATTATTTTTTCAAATTTTGATGAATAGAATTGTCCAATATCTGAGATGGTGAAAATAGCAGATAACTTCAGAGTTAGTCCAAGTTGAACGTAACACCACATTTTTAAAAGAAAAATTGTTAGATGATGAATGGTCATCGTGCCCAGCTAAATATGGAAAACCACAGCTGTGAACATTTAATGTACTAAATTGGCAGAGAGTGCCACACTGATGCTTCTGCAACTAGCCACCATCAGATATTATCCACTTCTGCCAGATAGACATCAGAAAAGGACTGCTCTTTATTATATTCCTAGGTGGAAAAAATTCAATCTGTATATTATTACTATTACTACTATCATCTAGTTTATTAACATTCACATTTTCCTATTTTCCAATCAAGATATCATCAGTCTATCCCCTTTCTCCAGTTGTTTGGCAACGACAACATTGTTTCTAGTAGAGACACATTCATTACAAAAATTCCCCTAGTTGGTAGTGACAAATATGATATTTCTAATTTATCAAAGATTCAAGAATTAAGTGTTATCTTTACGTTAGTCCGACTCATATGAATTTTAAAATTTTAACTTTACGTGTTTGAAATTAGTTTTATACATATAATTTTTTGCTTTTAATATCTGCGGTCAACTCTATTTCAATTAGAGCATCATTTTGGTGTTATTATTTTTATCCTTTTTTAAATATTCTATATTGTTTTTTTGTTAATTGACATGTTTTCTTTGCTACGATACTTTCTTTTTTTATAATTATTTTGATTTGCTATACGTAAATCTAGAGATTTTTTTTGTACTTTTCAGAGATAGGAATAAAATCAGGATATTTCTACATTTTTAAAGCTTCACTTATGAAATTTCATCAAGTATGATATTAAAATTTTTCTAAATATATGGTACATTCATTTTTTTAGATTTTAAACGTATTATTTGTACTTACCTAATATGTTTTTAACACATATATAGTGCAAATGAGCCGAAACTAGGTTCAATCGAACCTACTTGTTTTACTATAAATTCGTCCCAGGCTCAGACTGTCTTATTTGCACACATCACAAAATACTGAGCAACTTTACCTATAAAAACATAGATAGGCATAAGAAATCACCTATTGAAGTTCAAATAATACTCTCATATAGTTTTTATCTTCATTTATCACAAGGTCATATATTATATGTTTTAGATAAATTTTTATAATCTAATAATTAATACTTTTTGTGTCTCAATTTATACGTTATTTTTTATTTTTTAAAAAATCAAACAGTTTAGGTTTAACAAAAAATCCATGCATAGAATTTTCAATTTTTTGAAATGAAATTTATATATTTGTAAATTATATAAAAATATTTAAAAGATATATGAAAAATCTATGATAAAGAATTATTATTTAAATTTTGAAATACAAAAGGTGCACAAAAATAATATATATTTTATTTAGTTTGTGACTACCAATTTTTGTGACGATCATATAAATTTTTTAAGTGACGATCACATAAATTTCTAGTGTAGATAAAAATAAGTTTACCTGAATGCGAACGTAGTTACTGCTCCGACATTGCCGGAACGCCATGGCGACGGAGTGATCCACCATATCAGCAGCACCGTCGCCGGAGATTCGAGCCATTGGTTTAGCCCAGTCCTTAGCCTTCCATTTTATGACATGATCATATTCGAAGCTTCCTTCTAGAAGCTGCCCTGTTCCAAGTGAAAGTACCAAAATGTCCTCAACTCCTCTGACGAAAGGAAATTCCTGTTTGTTATGAAGAACGTGTGTAATCGCCGCCGCCGTCGGGTTGCTCATAGCTAAACCGCCGTCAACCGCCACACACCTGGTTTTTCCATCGACGGATTTCATACAAACCGGTTCGAAAAGTCCCGGTTCAGCTGATGTAGCCCGGCAAACTTCCCATAACCGGAAATCAAAGCTTTCCGACTCGAAAGCATCAGCTCGGGAGAACAAAAACGGCGCCGTACTGGAAAGGTCATAGCAAGGGATTAAAACCGGTTTTAAAGTATCCTTTAACGTAAGGCTTCGACCGGTTTTTTTATCCATAAATGCCTCTTTCATCACTTTCTCTAAACCGGAAGCATCTGAACCGGTTGCGCCACCTCGGAAAACTCGCCGGAGAAAACCATTCCCGGCAGAGCTTGAACCTTTTGAAGGGAAAATCCTTTTACCTTGTTCCGCTAAAAGCTTCCATGTATCCTCAGCTTGGAAAACCGGACGGTTTTGATCCTTTGTTGAAAATAACATCGCCGTGAAAATACCTCCGACACCGGAACCAACAGCAACGTCGAAATAATCGGCGATTCTAGCTTCTGGATTCCCCGATTTAACCTTCAACGCTTGTTCCAAATACGCTAAAGCTTTCCCTGATAATATATTTCGCATTCCACCGCCATCAATGCTGAGGATACATATTTTTCCTCGTTGATTTTTAATCGCCTGAATATTCTCCGTCTCTGTGGAGGTTAAAACGCCGTTGTTTTTGCTATCTTCAACCAGAGAAGGTAAATTTTTAGGTACCCAAAGCTTTTGATCATCGTAGCCGAATAAGAACTTGCTTTCTAGGATAGAGAAAATCTCGTAACTTAGCTTATCTGTATCAATGCTCGGTTCTAATCGCATATCAGACTCCATTTCTGAACAAACCCAATTAAAAAAAACTTCAAAATTTCACGACTTCTTTTATTGGAATCACCTCATTTCTCCCAAATCGACAATACCCATCTGCTGATTTTTCCAAAGACAAGCAGCTGAAATATTCAATCTTCAACCCATAATGGGTATTTTGGCTACAAGTTTGAAGCGTGAAGACGGTTTTTTCAATTTCCTTTTACCTCAAGAGACGCTTCAAAATTGATCTGAAAAGTGATTTTGAAGAAGGAATTTGATCAATAAATATTTGTGTTTGTTGGTAGGTATATCTCTTTTACCTCACTCTGTATGTATTATGCATATACACACAAAGGGAGGAGTATATAAGGAAGAAGAAAGTTATGCAAGGCAAGGTAAAAGAAGACAAAAAGGAAGAGAGGAGAGAAGGGAAGGAAACAAGTTGAGCACTTATTTGAGAGTTTTGGTTATCTTTTTTTTTTTTTCAGAATTCTCCATTTTTAATCTCTTTCAAATATTGTTAAAGGTGAAGTATTATTTTTTTTAGGATTTATATAAATTGAAAAGGGGAATAAAAATTGTCATGTAACACAAAAATTATATCGAACACAAAAAGTAGATAAATATCAAAGAGTATGTCTTAAAAGCTACATAAAGATTTCAGAAATAGACCAAAAAATAAAATATAATAAACTACACTTAAATAGATTAAATAAATATAGTATTTAAATTAAAACTCAATAATAGAATCTATAAACTCATAATTTATGTGAGTGATAACCTTTAAATTATTTAGTCTCCATCTCATTCATACTAAAGTTCTCTGTCAAAATCTACATATATTTATCTTTTTTATATTTTATTTATAATATTATACTGAATATGTTATTATTGAGGTATATTGAATACATCGTTATTGTTGATGTTGTTGCATTACTAACTGAATTGATTCCTCATAAATCTTTGGTACCAATACTAATGGTGAAAGTCTAAATTAAGAAGACAGAAGAATCCTACCAAAGCAATAAGCATAATAAATGCAATTTTATTTTTAATTAGAAAACTTCTTGCTATATACTTATGAAAAAAAAAGGACTTGAAAAAAGGGTTATGTTCACAAATATCCTTTTTAGGGGATGGTCTTGATAAATGTCCCTAATAAAAGTGGTTTTGCAAAAATATCTTTCATTCCTTTAATTATCCCTCAGCTATAAGGTTTCATTATTTTACGCCAGATCTGCCTTATGGGCAAGGATTTCATTATTTCACCTTCGTAGATCTGTCTTATGGGCAAGGATTTACACTACTTTTTTTTCTTTTTTACTTCTTTCATTTTTTTTGTTAGTATTTTATTTCTTTCTTTTTCTCTTTTATTTTTTTCTATTTTTTTCTTTCTTTTTTTTAATTATGGAACTATAAATAATATTTATTTTATATATTCTATATTTATTTTAAATTAAATAATTTCTAAATTCAAGTCAAGATTCAAGATAATCTTTTTCATGTTTATTATTTTTAATATATGAGGTTTGAAATTTCACGAGATATTTTATAACTCTTGTTTAGAGGCAATATTTGGCATAACAACTTTTAAAGAATAAGTTACGTTCCATGAGTAAGAGTTGACACAATTTTTGTATTTTGATTTTTGAGATGCTCTATAACTCTTGTCTTAGAGGTAAGACTTAAATCAAGAACTTTACAAATTTTGTCTTATGGGCAAGACATGACACTATTAGATGGTTTATAACTCTTGCCTCTTGGCCCAAGAACTTCCAAACAACAAGTGAAGACCCAAGAGCAAGGTTTGACACTATCGTATTATGTCTTGATTTATTAGATGCTCTATAACTTTTGCCGTAGAGGCAAAATTTATACCAAGAACTTAACAACTTAAGCCCATGGGCAAGACTTGACAACTACATTGTGTTTTGAATCATATATATAACTTTTACATTATGCTTTGATTTATCATATATATAACTTTTGTCTCTTAGTCCATGGTCTTCAAAACAACAAGTTAAGCCCCATGGGCAAGACTTGATATGTCACATTTTGTTTTGATTTATGAGGTACTCCATAACTATTGCCCTAGAGATTAAACTTGTTAGTCCAAAGACTTTAAAACAACAAGTCAAGCCTCATGGGCAAGATTTGACATTACCACATTACGTATTGATTTATGAGATGTTCTATAATTTTTACCTTAAAGGCAAGACATAGACAAAAAATTTCACAAGTTATGCTCCATGGACAAGATTTAAAAAAATAGAAATAGACAAAAAAAAATTAAAAAACAAAGAAAGAGAAAAAAATAGACGTTCAAAAAAAAGAAAAGAAAAGAAAAAAAGAAAAAGAAAAAAAGACAAAGAAAAAAAGGATAAAAATAATAAATAAAAGAAAAATAAAGAAAGAGAAAAATAGAAATATTCTGAGGCAATTGAGTATAGAGAGTTTTCTAAAAGATATTTAAGGTGTAGAGGGGTAAAATGTCTTTGATTCAACTTAAAGTGAAAAAGGGGGCATTTTTGTAAGACCACTCTTATGGAGGGCAAAAAATCAAGACCACTACATTTGATGGGCATTCTATGTAATTTTCTCCAACTTTTTGGGATACATTCGATGGATCTAATGAATGTTTATAGGACTGACATCAATTTTTTGAAGTTTTGTGGTCATGGAATAGGAATTTGGGCTCTCTCAGTTTTTTGTGTGTATTAATTTGTTTATAGTATGTGCTAGGCATGTATGTCTCGTATCAGTTAATAAAACTATATATATAAAAAATAAACTTATCAAATAATTAGTAATTGATGTAAAATAAATATTATATCTATCTAAATGATAATAATTTCATAAAGAAAGGTTAAAAAACTATTCAAGAAAAAGTGAATCTCTTCAAGCAGATGAAGCAGGCGCGTCAATCGATAATTGTCTTTAAGAAATTTTTTTAATAGGGGTAATATTATAAAATCATAATTGAATCAGCTGAAAAAAATAATTAATAAAAATAACATAGTAAAATCAAGCAGCTGAAATACGCACATCAATTAACAGTTGCCAACTTATAAGGATTCGGGCCTCGGAAGGCCTTAGCTATGCTTAAAAAGTTGATTCCAATAGTTTTTGGCCAGGATGTCTTTTTAGGGACACCTCCACGAGCCATGGAAGGGTCCGCGAGCCGTAAAGGTGGTCGTGGAGTGGACCTTGGACATTTTCTGACTTGTCCTGTCTTCATGAGGTGTTCAAGGCTAAGTGATCCTCCACGGAACCTTTCACGGCTCATGAACCTCACCACTGGCTGTGAAAGGGGTCGTGGAAGGAGGCCCTTGCCTTGGTTTCCACTGTCGTTTCTAAAGGTGCCATCTCGGGCACCACCACGACTCGTGGACCTTACCACGAACCGTGGTAGGGTTCGTGAAGGCACATTTGTCATTGGTTGGGGCTTCCTTGGCTTGGAAAACACAATCTCATAACTTGGGGCTGGTTTACGGAGGTCACCACGGATCGTGAAGAGCTTCACAGACCGTTAAGAGCTTCACAAACCATGAAGCCTTCCGTGGTGGTGCCCAGTTCATTTTTGAACTCCATGTCATTAAGGGCTATTTGATAATTTGGTTCACTCCCAAGACTTTTTATGAATACTTTGACACCTAAATTAGTCCATACACTATTCCTAACACTCGTTTTAAGCTAATCACTTAAGCTATTCCATCTACTCCAAAGAATTTCTCTCCAAGTTACTCCTTCAAAGAATTATAGCTAGGGTTCTTGTGGGCTGCCAAGATCAAGCTTAATCTATCTCAAACTCCTTTATTCCATCAAGGTATGTGTGGTTAGGGCTGGGCATTATTTGGTTCGAACCAAAAAATTGACCGAACTAAATTTTTTTAAATTTTGATTTCGATTATTCCATTTATTTAGTCGGTTTCAATTTTAAATTTTAAAATATCAGTAATTCGATTAGGTTATCGAGTTTAAATTTTTTTTATTCGGTTAATCGAAAAACAAAAAATTGTCTATATATAATAGTATAACACATAAATAATGTTTACTTGTTACCAAGCCACCCAACTAGCAATTGGCAACTTCCCAACCCAAGGCCCAAATTAATTAAATATACAACCCATTACTGAAACGACCCAAAAAGTTCCTTAAAATGTGCTTCGAAAGTTACCAGAAACTTGTTTTAACTATATCTAAAAATTCATTTTATTTTTCTATAATCCGACTTCATATTCTTGCTTTGGGGGTCAAATTGAGTGGGAAATGGGTCTAATCCAAATTTTAGAGCAACCGTATCAAAATTCAAAATTTCCAAGTGAAGCCTTTTTCGAGGGTCTACTTTGGAGGGTCA